>RJWJ010040042.1:0-14147 GCA_004363605.1 Indri indri | reverse complement strand
CACTGCTGGTGGCCTCACTCCCTGCCCCTGCCCCACTTGCCCAAGACTGGTCTCTATGTTCCCTGCAAGTCAGCGTCCCCCCACCCAGGCCTTTGCCTGTGCTGAATTCATCACCCCACACCCACTCCAAAGAAAGTCTCCAGTCTCTCTTCCCAATGTCATCCTTCTTGCAGATCCTTCAGGGCCCAGCCCCAGGGCCACCTCCTCCAAGAAGTCCACCCGTCTTTATCCACACACTTGGGCCTATGCCCACACCCCCATCCGCAGGCCTCACGTGTCGCTCCAGGGCCCGTTCCACTCCCGCTCTCCCCAGGGGTTGCGCAGGCGGATCATGTCCAGCTTTTCCGACTTGAAGAAGGCCAGCAGGCCATGGCCCAGGCGCACCTTACGCACATCAGTGACGGCATATGCGTGGCCCTTCACCAGGCCACATGCCAGGCGGGCCTCCATGTCTGCCGCTGTCATTGCCTGCGAGAGGACACACTGCTCAGAGAGCAGGGCCACACTGGAACCCAAACCTGGTGGGACTCGACGCTGGAACTACAGCCAGGAGGCCACAGCACCCTCTACAGGCCACTATGGGAACTGCGGCCCCACACAAAGGCGTGACTGTGTTCACTGACCTTTACTAACCCCCGCTGGACCAGTGGTCTGCGAAAAAGGAAGTGGGGTCAGCCCGGGGTGTGCTGGAGCTTGCACAGGCTCAGCTGTTAAATATTCAGGGATTTTGAGCGCTGGCTGTTAAACACTGGGAGCTGGCAATCAAACTTGGTGGGAGTATTTACACCGCAGAAATCAGCAAATGCTACAAATCTGGGCTTTCTATTTTCCTAGAGAGCCAGTTTCTCAGCACACCACAGGGCCTGCTAAACTTGGGTTCAGATTCTGCCTTCACTGAGCCCCCGCTTTCTCACCCCAAACATGGGCCAGCTGTGCGATCAGGATCCTCCCGAAGCCCCCAGCCCTGTGTGGCGTGCAGCAGGGGCGCCCTGCCCTCCCCCAGGTGCCCTCGGCTTCTGATGCCTCACCTTGACTGAGGGACCCTCGGTGCACAGACACCCACAATCCAAGGGGGTCAGAAAAGGAGGTGGGGTTGACCGGTGTGGGAAAGGCATTTCACAGCCTGGGGGCAGGCAGGGGGTCCGAGGCGTGTACTCCCCAGCACTGGGGAAAGCGTCGTGCTTTCCAACTGCTCCCCTCCCCGACGAGGCCGAGGGTCTGGCTTTCTGGGCTGACCTGGGCCTGGGCTTGGCCTGGGACATCACAGTCACCTTCCATCCCCGTCAAGTGGGTGAAGGGCAGAGGCCGTCTCTGGGACCTGCCCTGTGTCCTCACCTTGATGGAGGCACTGATGAGGCCGCCCCGGCTGTGCACCTTTAATACGCGCTCAAAGAGCTGGTTCCTCTTGGTCTCATCGTTGGCAAAGTCACCCTCGGTCAGGTCGATGGGCTCAGAAACACCACCGGTGAAGTCCACCAGAGCGTCCGCCGTGTTGCCTCCATCCAGGGCCTGGTAACAGCCTGCCAGCCTGGGGGCAACGTGGAAAGAAAGCCCAGCTCACGCACCCCACTAGGTCTGAATCCTTCACCTCACAGGGGAGACTTTGAAACTCAGAGAGGTCAAACAAACTGCTAAGATCACACAGCAGGCCACAGCAGAGCCAACACTAGAACACAGGCAGGTCTTGACTCCTGGGCTGACACTTGTCCCACTGAAACACACCATTTTACAGCTCACATTGCCCTAAGCCTCAGCAGCAACATCTTCATGAATCAGCTGTCCAAAAACAGAGCAATCTTTCCAAAAGTGTTAACAGCTCATATATCCTTTACACATGAATTCTGGATAAGTAACATGATTTATAATGATGTAAAGCCAGAAATAACCTAAATATCTAACAAGAGGGAACCGGTTTTAAAAATTAACGCTGCATCTATACTCTGGAACACTAAGCAGCCACAGAAAAAAATTACTGGAAAAGAATCCCTGTGGGAGGGAAAATGCTGGTGCTGGCTTATTCTGTTTGAAAAAGCAATATGGTTGGAACCCAATTATGTTTAAATAATTCATTTAAGAATATTTAGTAAGCATCCACCAGGTGTGACATGCAACACGCCGGGAAGACAGCTGTGGCTTCTTACTGAAATGAGCAGGAAGAGGGCTGGGGTGTTCAAGGCACAGTGTGGAATGAGACATAGCACGGCACACTTTACGCAAATTGAAAATACACTCCCACAAAACAGCCACACAGGTTTTGCAATGTTACGTGCAAATAAAAATGCATCAAAGATGTTAAGAGAGTTGCTAATGGCAGGAGAGAGGGGGCACAGAGCGGGGGCAGGGGCTTGCGCCAACACCGGCCACGCTGTTGACCAACAGCAGGGCAGCCCCAGTGACTCAGACGGCCCAAAGCACGGCAGGGGCAAGCAGGGGGATGGAAGAACTGCAGGAGTGGGAGAGACTTTTATTAATATTAGCTTCTTCATGGTTTTCTAGGCTTTCTGGATTTGCTGTAACAGGCATGTATTTATTTTATAGTTTAAAAAGTAGATAAATGTAAAAAAAAATGCAAACATGAAATGGTGTGGCTGCTGTGGAGGACAGTTTGGCAGCTCCTCAAAACATTAAACACAGAACTCCCCCTGACCCAGCAATCCGCTCCTGGGCACATACTCAAAAGAACTGAAAGCAGAGACTGGGACAGACATCTGCACACGTGTTCACAGCGGCATTGTGCACAATAGCCAAAGGGTGGAAGCAACCCAGGCGTCCGTCAGCAGATGGACAGATGCATGAACTGTGATACACACACAGTGGATACTATTCGGCCACAAAGAGGAAGGAAATTTTGATACACGCTACATCACGGATGGGCCTTGAAAGCATTATGCTCAGTGGAATAAGCCGGACATGATTCCACTTACGTGAGGCGCCCAGAACAGGCAGTTCATAGAAGGCAGAACGGAGGCACCCAGGAGCCGGGGGAGGGGGAGGGGGAGTTCTGTTTAATGGTTACGGAGCTCCCGTTGGGGATGATGAAAACGTTCCGGGTATAGACAGTGGCGATGGTCCACGGCATTGTGGATGTGATCGGCCACCGAACTGTGCACTTACACATGGTTAAAATGAGAAACACTATGTTTTGTATATTTTACCACAATAAAACTTTAAAAAAAGAAAAGCAAAAAATGAGAAAACAAGGCCGCTGGCTTGGCTCTCCCGGGATGGGAGAAGAGGAGCCAAGGGTGGTGGCGACTCAGTGGCCACCAGGGAGTGGCTTTGCATTCTTAGGATTTAAAATGGAAGCTGCCAATGTCGTGTTTTCTTAGGTTTGTCTTTAATGTTGGGAGTTTTTGTTTTTCCTTTCTCTCTCTCTCTCTCTCTCATACACACACACATTTCCCAAGGAGACTGACAAATGGGCCTGGCAGGAGGAACCAGCGGGTGGCTCCCATCGAGGTGGCCAGGCTGGTCCCCGGCCCTCCTGCCCCAGGCCCAGCCCAGTCCTACAGGGCCTGGGCAGGTCACACCGCCTCAAAGCCCTCCACAGCTCAGAAGACCTTTGCTCGTGCCCATTCTGTGCCAGGCTCTGTGCTGGGCATGGGGGACACAGAGAAGGCAGGCACTGGGCCCACCTTCCACCACCCAGGCCTGGGCCCAGAGTGACCACATCCCCAACAAAGGCCCCCAGGCAGGGCCTGGCAGCATGGCCTGGGGAAAGATCCCAAATGGGAGTGCTGGCTCTGCCCCTGGCCACCTGCAGGACTCCTGCCTGGGCCTCAGTCTTCCCTGTGAGTGGAATAGCCATTCCTCCCCTGCCCGGGTCCAGGCCTCCACGCGACCCAGCAACGGCTCAGTGGGCTATGCCCTCGGGCCCGGGCTCTGAGAATGCCGCGAGTCCTCGCACCAGCCTCTCGCCTCCCTGTGCCTGGAGCCCTGGCTAAAGGAACACCACGCGGAGCCCATCGCTGCTGCCACTGCCTGCCCAGCCGCCCGCCCACCGCTGGCACCTACTTGGCATAGGCCTTCTCCACCAGAGCACACCAGAACTCGTTGCGGGAGTTGGAGTGGCAGTAGATGAGCTGGTTGTTGACCGTGGGCAGCCGGTCGTCGATGACCACGTCCACCCACTCCCCAAAGCGCCAGAAGTGGAAGTGGAAGATGCCCGCGTAGGCGTCGGGCTTCTCGGGGTCCCACTCCTGCTCCTTCCAGTCTGGGATGACCTGGGTAGGGGGAGTGGAGGCAGGATGTGGACACAGTGAGGGGCACGTCTGGCTTCCTGGGGAAATGGGGGTGCACACCTCCAGGGAATCAGAACTGAAAGGAATACAGGTTTCAAGTCCCATCTCTGCCATGAACCAGTGAGACTCGGGCGAATCCTTCTCGTCTCCGGGCCTCAGGTTCCCATCTCTGCTGGGGTGGGAGGCTTCCTTAGGCTCCCTCCCTCTGTTCCAGGATTCCTGCCTCCCTGCAGCCTCCCTGAGACATCTATCCATATCCACCACCAGTTCCTACCTGCTGAATGGCGCCACCATCCACCCACCCAGCCCATGCCAGAGGCTGCAGCCGTGCCGGCCTCCTCGCTTGCCCTCTGCCCATCCCACCAGGCCGATCTGAGCTCCTCCATTCTTCTGAAACCCCTCTCTTCCTCTGCATCCCACAGGCACCACCCTGGCCCAATCCCCCATCGCCTTGCCCCACACAGCAGCAGACCAGCCTGATCCTGTCACTCCCCTGGAAAATAAGGTCCGAACCCTACCGTGCTCCCCCAGCCTCATTTCTCCACCTCCCCGAGAGCAGTCCCCACCCCTCCTCTCTGCTCCAGGCTTTGTCTGGTCAGGAACTCCACACCTGCTTTTCCTCCTCCTCTTCACTCAGCTGATGTCCACGCATCTGCTAGTGTCCATCTGCCTCCTCCAGGAAGCCCTCCCTGATCTTCAGAGCAGGCCAGGGCCCCCGGGACTTCTTGTCTGAGAAACTTAGCTCACTGAGTTATAATTAATAGCTGTGTGACGTTGAGCTCAATGTCTGATACTATCACTGGAATGTCACCTCTCTGAGGCAGGGCCACCTCAGTCTGGTCACTACGATACACCCAGCACCCAGCCCAGGCCTTAGCCCTGGCACAGACAGTACGCTTAGTAAACACATGTTGACTGAACAAATAAATTCACAGACATTAATTGGGACTCTAATAATATTCATTATTCATGAAGTGCCTTGGAAGCGCCAGGTCCCATGCCTGTGACAGCCCTGGATTACCTCCATTTAATCTCACAGCAACCCATGAGTAGATTATTGTTGTCTGTCCCTACTTTACAGATGACAAACTGAGGACCAGGGAGGGCACGTAACTTGTCCAGGCCACGTAGCTTGAAAATACTCATGTTCTTTGGAGCCAGGATTCAAACCCAGGTCTGCCTGCCCCCAAAGAATGAGCTCTTTAGCACCGTGGGCCACTCTGTGCCCAGCCACACGCAGGACACTGAGGACCCAGATGAATCACACAGTCCCTGCCCTCAAGAGGCTCCCAGTCTGGGAGGGAGGCAGACGTACAGGCAAGTGCCGAGGCTAAGGCGGGGCATGTGCAGGGCGGTGGAGAGAAGGGAGCGGTGGGCCCCACCCTGGAGGCCAGCAGCACACCCCGAGAGCCGGCAGAGGGCGACCCCCAGGCAGAAGATGACAGACAGAGGCAATCTGGGCAGCAGGAGGTGGGCAGGGACCATACCGAGTCAGGGTGGCTCGGTGACCTGCTGGCCCTGCTGGGCATGGCCCCAAGGAGGGCTGATCCCCTTCGGGACCACAAGCAGCTCCTTCTGGAAGAAAACCACCCAGAGATGGGGGGGGGGGGCACCCAGGCACCTAGGCTGAGGAGCCGGAGATGCACAGGAGGCCTGCGCCAACCTGAGCGCACAGACTTCCGCCGGAGATGTCGCAGTTGCTCCCCACCCCACGCTCATTAAGGATGCTCTTGTTTGCACGCCTCTTACTGTCAACGGGGATATTGGCAAAGGGAAACGCTCCCTAGTGGGACATCTGAGACCAAGAAAATGAAAACGCTAACCACAACGAGAGGTAGTACCGCCACTAATGGAGCCCTGCTAGGTGCCAGGCGCAGGGCCAGGCTGATCACTGTGTCGCCCCCAAGCCTCACAACAAGCTCTTGCAGCAACACCACAGGGAGTCACTAGTGGAAGCCTTCTTGTGGGCACAGGTGAGGGAGGCAGGATTCAAACCCACAGCTTCACAGTGTCTGGAACCCAGCAAGGGCTCCAGACTGGCTGGTTCCTTTCCCCGCCTCCTTGTCATGCTTTGCAGTCACATCTGTGTCCTTTTTTTTTTTTTTTTTGAGACAGAGTCTCACTCTGTTGCCCTGGCTAGAGTGAGTGCCGTGGCATTAGCCTAGCTCACAGAACCTCAAACTCCTGGGCTCAAGAGATCCTCCTGCCTCCTGCCTCAGTCTCCTGGGTAGCTGGGACTACAGGCACGCACAACCGTGCCCGGCTAATTTTTTTTTTTCTATATATTTTTAGTTGTCCAGATAATTTCTTTCTATTTTTTTTTTAGTAGAGACTGGGTCTCGCTCTTGCTCAGGCTGGTCTCGAACTCCCGAGCTCAAACAATCCGCCCGCCTCGGCCTCCCAGAGTGCTAGGATTACAGGAGTGAGCCACCGCGCCCGGCCTGTGTCCTTTCTAAGTACAGATGCCCAGGCCAGCCTCCACGCGGACTCCTAGTGCTCTCCCCCGACTTTTGTTTCAGGACAGAAAGTTGCACCAAAAATGGGCCACATGCAGGGTGGGGGTTACCACGCCCACTGCACAGAGGGGAAGTTTGAGGTCCAGAGAGAAGCAAGAAGCTGCCCAGGGGCACAGAGCGACGGGGAGTCCTAGGCTGAGAACTTAGGGCCTGGCCACTGCCTCCGCCACCCTTCTCCCCTCCTGCCCTACTTGGAATGCTCTGGACTGTGCCGGAGGGAGGGAAGACAGCCCTCGCGGGGTGCTGGGAGATGCTGCCGGGGCCTCGGGAGGATCATTAGCCAAACTCAGGGCTTGGCCCTGAGCCCTGTGGGGCTCAAGAAGCAGTTAATGAGACCCCAGGGTCTGGAGACGCAGAGTCAGGGGTCCTCAAGGGCCTTAATTTGCCGCCTGCTTCACAGCACCTGGACCCGGCACAGGGCGGGCCCCAGGCCAGCCTTCTCGCCTCTCAGCCCCTCTGCTGCCGGCCGGGACGCTGAGCAGGAGGCAGGTGTGCTCACGCGCGCACACACCCCGGAAACCTCCCACGCCACATCCGGCCGTGCCACAAGTCAAGGAAACCACCACGGGCTCCCAGGGCCACGTCAAAGCATTCAGGAGCCAACATGAAGAGGTTCCCACTGGCGAAAGGTGGGCCAATCTCAGCATCAATAAGGATAATAACTGCAATGGATTGAAACACATCAAATGCGTTCAAATTCACAGATGAGAATGATCCAAAAACAAACACTTAGTCACTACTGGAGGAGGGCAGGGAATCGACTCAGTTTTTTGAAACTGGGGAATTAAAGAATCAAGCATTTCTCCTGCTTTTATAAACTGTCCCAGGGGTTAATCAGCTTGCAGGTGAAGGGAAGTCTTTATCTGGAAAAGAATTCCAGCTAAGACAGGAAGAAGGAGTGATTAACATCACACCACCACCATTTTGTAACCCCTGAAGAATTAACGGATTGAGGGGATGATCCCCGATGGCTTTTAACATCAGAAAAGCAGAGACACCCAGCCATTACCTGCCTCCTGAACAGGCATGTCAAAAAGAATTTGTACCTAAACCATACCGACCCTCTAGAGCTAAGTCCTATTATACAGCAAACGCAAGGGACAAAGAACATGTTAAACCCCACCAGGAGGATGCAGGCACCAAAATCCAGACAGGGGTGACTCCCAGGGGACAAATGACCCAGTTTCTTCAATAAATAAGTTGCAAACAAAATAAAATAAAAAGATGAAAGAGCAATCAACCAATTGCTACAATTATAGACTTTCATTTGGATCTCATTCAAATATGAAAATTGTAAAATGTATGCACATTTATGGCACAAATGGGAAATTAGAACACTTCTTGGGTATTTGATGACACAAGGGAATAACTTTAAAATGTTTCAGTTGTATATTGGTATGGTGGTTATTTTATTCATTTATTTATTTTGCTGAATCCTTATCTTTCAGAGATGCATCCAGAAATATTTACAGACATGATATGCTGTCTGGGGCAGTGTAGAGGAAATAAGACTGGCCGTGAGTTGACAATTGTTGAGGCCAAGGGCTGGGTACAAGGGAGTTCATTAGGCCATGCCCTCGCCCTGGTGCTGGCTGTGGCTGAAATACCCATCACCACGGACACCGCAGCCTGGCCTGGCAGCAGACCCTCCCAGCCTCAGCCCTTTGGGACCCATAAGAATCCACCAAGACCACCAAACGCCCGTGATGCTTCACGCCATCTCACCCCCACGCATGTGGCTCTCTCTGCCCGCGCCGGTCCCCTTCCCTTGCCCCTCAGAGGTTCGCTGAGCAGCAGCTCCCAGGGGCCTCCCTGCCAAGCCCCCTGCCCTGAGCACCATGGGGCAGCCCCTTCTCTTTTCCTGCTCACCGGAGGAGTTCCTGGGGCGGGGAGCAAGTTGGACTCATCCCCAGATCCCAGCACCCAGCGCTGGGCCTGGCCCAGCTCCAAAGCTGGCCAGAGTAGTTCTGGGAGGACAATCCCCATTGCGGGTCACAGTATAGCCCCTGACCAGCCAGTGACCTGTACACACTACTTAATACCACATTACCAACCGTGATGGGTGACAGGGACTTAAGTTTTGACTGGGCCAGCTCTCTGAGTCTGTTTTCTCACCTACCTACCCTACCTCCAGGACTTTTATGAGGACTAAAGTAGATGGCCTTGGAGGTACTTCATAAACTGCACAGGGCTGTGCACATGCAAGGGGTCATCTATGCGTTCACACAACAGTCTGAAAACCTCAGGGTTGGGAGGGAGCCTCCTTCCCAAGAGGAGGAAGGAAAATCTCAGCACGTGCTTGGCTCACTTACTTGGGCTGACCCGGCAGCAATGCAAGGACCGTGTGGGGTCTGGAGCCTCCCTCACACCCGCCTGGGATGTGATCCACTAAGGGCCACCCACAGCAGAATGGGCCCGGAAACCTCAGGGCCCCTCTGACGGGCACGCCTCAGCACCCCTGGTCTCCCCGGCTCCTGGGTTTTCCCTGGGGGCTCCCACCTGGACCCAAGTGGCCGAGTTCAAACCCTCCTGGGGCCATGGCAGATAGGACTCTGCACAGTGGTGTGCAACAGAGAGGAGAGGACAGCACTGCTTGGGACCTGCATGAGAGAGCGTGCGAGCGAGAGCATGCGTGTGTGGACATGGGGCACAGCGGGGGGCTTTTCCAATTTCTGCCTGGGGGCCAGGCACGGTGGCTCACACCTGTAATCTTAGCACGGTGGGAGGATCGCTTGAGGTCAGGAGTTCAAGACCATCCTGAGCAAGAGTAAGACCCTGTCTACTAAAAATAGAAAAATTAGATGGGCATGGTGGTGAGCACCTGTAGTCCCTGCTACTTGGGAGGCTGAGGCAGGAGGATTGCTTGAGCCCAGGAGTTCGAGGTTGCTGTGAGCTAGGCTGACACCATGGTACTCTAGCCCAGGTGACACAATGAGACTCCATCTCAAAAAAAAAAAGATTTCTGCCTGGGAGCCCAGAGAGGCCAGCTCGAAACCTTTCTGAACCACGAAGGTGGGGCTGCGGAATGAGGGCCTACAGCGGGTTTCCTGTGTCACCTGAGTTGGGTGAGGTGAGCCACAAGGACTTTATGGTCCTCAAAACTAGTGTGTCCTTGGTTCCGAGTCTCTGAGATTCCTTAATTCTCAGGGTATAATTCCTAGAGTCTCAAATGTCAGACGCTGTGACTGCAAGAGGCCAGAAAGGCCTTGGATCAGCCCTGCTGCCTTGCGGGAGCAGAGCCCTGCTGCTCACCACCGGAGACCAGGGCGCCCGACTCACTGCAGAGGGCCCCTATGAGAGACTGGGGCAGGCACCCTCCTCCTGGGCCTCCCGCCCCCCAGCTGTGATGTGAGGGCCAAAGGTCCCCTCCAAGGGGCTGTCCTGATCCTGGTGACGGTGGTGGAGGGGAACGCATGCCCACACGACTGTTTTCCCGGACCACAGAGCCGGGCTTGGCAACTGCCCATCCCTGCACCCCACACCACCTGCTGCCATAGCACTGGCCTGCTGTGTCACCTCAGGCAACTCACTTCGCCTCTCTGAACCTTGCATTCCTCCTCAGTGAATAGGTTCTCCTAGCCAGTCCCTCTCTTCTCAGAATAGCTGTGAAAAGTAAGTGAGACCACGTTTCCACGGTGACCGGGCAGTAATGACGAACGAACCCAGAGAGGGTCCCTGTGTGCCAGCTTTGAGAAGCTTGGGCCTTTACTCACATTAACCCATCTGATCTTCACAACAGCCCCATGAGGGAGGCACCACCATTAGCCCCAACTCACAGATGAGGAAACAGGCTCCAAGGTCGCCCAGGGTCACACAGCTGCGTGGGGCGGAGGGGCTGGGTCCCTCACCCCCACACTACGCTGCCTCTCTGGGGGCAGAGCTCAGGAAATGGGGCCAGTCTCTCACCTTGTGGTTCATTTCCCCTTCCCTGCACTCTGGGGACAAGGCCAGGCCCCTACTGCTATCTGAGGGGTGGGAGGGCTGGGTCCTCTGTCCGGACCCTGAACCCTAACCCAGGCACCTCCAGGCAAACTTGGGAGGGGAGTGTCGGGGAGCAGAAACTCCTGAGAAAGAGCGTGCAGGCTGGGAAGGTTCTTTGGATGCTGCGAGGGGCTGTGCAGGGCAAAGGAAACATGGCTGCGGTGGCTGCTCTGCAGGGCTGCGAGGCGGGGCTGCGAGGCCTGGCAGGGCTGCGAGGCCTGGCTGGGACGGGGCTTTTGAAGCAAGGCTCATCCCAAGCAAAACCACAAGTTCAGCCTCTGCAGCAGGGATCCACCGTGGTCTCCAGGGAGGAAGCCGCCTAGCCTGGGCCCTCAGGTGGGGTGGGGACATGTCGCAGGCCCACTGGCCCAGAGCCTGGTCCGCCCACACCCCGAGCTCAGCCCCTCCTTGCCCTCTGTGTAGAGCTGCGGAGAAGGACCACGGGGCACCAAGGGGACCGTGGCCTGGGCTGCATCAGTGCCAACGTAGCCCCATCCGCTCATGGGTTTGATAATCCCAGAGGGCAGGCTGGGAGGAACTTCACAGAACCTGGCTGTTCCCTCTGCAAATTCCAAGGCTGGGAGAGGGCCAGGGGCTACCTGAGGACACACAGCAACTTGGTGACGGAGGCCAGACTAACCCCGGACACAGGCCCCGCCCCACCCACCCCGGGGCTACTGCTGCTCCACCTGCCCCCAGCCCTGCCACCCTCCAGGGGAGAGAGACTCCAGACCGAGCTCGGCTCAGCGCCTTCCCACCCCACCACCCCCGGTGACGGAGCCCAGACAGCACCTCCCCGTGGCCTCAGCAAGGCTCTCTCCGCAGAGAGGCAGGTCTGGGGCTATGGAGAAACAGGGGTGGTGGCTCCTGGCTGGGCGTCAGGAGACCCGCAAAACCCATTCCTGGCCTTGACCGGCCACCTGACTACTCTGGGTCTCATCCCTGAAAGCTGGTGGGAGGAGGCGTGGGGAGTGTGGGAAAAAGCCCAGGGAGGGGGCTCAGGGCGAGGAGGGCAGGCGCCAGGCAGGGTGGGTGGTGGGGTTGGGGTGATCGTGGCGAGAGACTGCACACCGCCAAGGCGAGGGCACACAGGCTTTACTGGGGACCTGCAGCAGGGACAGCAGAGGCACTCGGCCCCCCAGGGCAGACGGGGTGGGGCAGCACGGGGGACAGGCAGTCCGGACTAAGAGGGTCCCCAGAGCTGCAGGGAGAGATCAAGCAAAGCGGCAGAAGGCAGGCCACTGCCCATGGGCTGGCTCCCGAAGTCATCGGCAGAGAACAAGGCGGGCAGCCGTGGGACTCCAGGCAAGTCCCAGAACAGGCCCCAGAGCTTTGAACTGAGCAAGGACCAGAGCTGCCCCACAGCCAACCTCTCCCATCAACAGAACCTCCTCGTGCGCCCCCAAGGTGGGGGCTTGCCCTCCCAACAGCCCCAGCTCCAGCCCTCAGTGCCACTGTGCCCAGAGCCTGGGTTCCCCCACTGGCTCTGCTTCCTGACAGCAAATGTCGTGGGCACGTCGCTGGGTGGCCAGGAGAAAGGGTGGGAGGGGCACTTGCTGAGGTGCCCTTGGCTGATGCCAGGTAGCAGGTCAGGCCGCCCGCTCAAAGGGGGCCCCCTGGGCCCGTGCAGTGTGGAGGGGAATGCGGCTTGGGGCCAGGACTGAGCCTGCTGGTAACTGCCACACTCTCCCTGTCCAGAGAGTGGGTCGCACCTGATGACCTCACAGGCCTGTGTTCTGCCATCACCCCACTGCCACCTCCAGCCACTTCCGACCATCAGCCATCATAACTGCCCACCAGGCCTCCCCTCCTGCAGCCCCCAGCTCCACTAAAGAAGCCCAAGATGCCAACAGATGTTTCAGGATGAGACACTCGCCTGCCCTGACCTGTGAGCTCAAAACAGCCTGGCTTCCCAGCAGGGGACACCGAGGCCCCAGGGAATCCACTGTGTCCAACTGCTGGGCCCTGGACCCCTCTACCCAGCTTTCCCCAGGCTAAACTGTTCCCTGCTTCACTACACGAAACTCAGAGTCTCCTAGCTCAGGAAGCCTCCCCACCAAGGTCATCAGGACCCAGCCCCTGCTAAGAGCCACCCTTGAACCAGCAGCAATTAGACAACAGATAACCTAAAATCAGACTTGTTTGTAGGGTAGGTATAGACTTCTAGAATACATCCATGTGAATACAGCATGCTCTCTCTCAGTATGTATGTATACGCAGAGGCAGATCTGTGTGACCCTTCATGGTCCCCCCTGCACTTTGCCCCCAAAGCCATGCCCCGGAGAGCCAGAGCTGGGCCTGCACAGCCTCCCGGGAGCCAGCCACTCCCCACTGCCCCAATCCACCCCATAGCAACCCTGCCCCACGTCCTGAGGGCGGCCAAGGTGTCGTGGGACCACACAGGAATGGTGCCAGGAGCAGCGCCTTCCGGGGGCCCCAGGCTGGTGTTGACTTCCAGACACAGGCCGTGGCAAAGGGCGCTGTGGCCAGGTGGGCAGCAAGTGCTGCTCTCTGCCGTCCCCAGCAAGGCTGCTCCCATCGTCTCTGTCGCCCCATCTCTGCAGGAAGATGGGTGGCTGGTTCTTTGGATATCTTTCTCTTTCTTTCTCTCTCTCTCTCTCTCTCTGTCTCTTTTGGTCTCTCTCAGTCTCTCTCCCCGACAATGAGGCAGAGAAGGCACATGCCGATGGCCTCCCCATCTGCCACACCAGCCCCCACCAGGCCTCTAAAGTCTACAGCAGCAGCAGCAGTGGCCAGTCCAGCTTCTAGACTATGGAGCCTGGGACTCTTCCTCCTGTGAGCCGGAGCGCTGGCAGCAGGGAAAAGGAGAGAAGGAAGGACGTGGGACTCAGGGGGCCTTGGGCCAAGCTGAGTACAGGCTGAGCAGCTAGAAGAATGTCCCCCCAAACACACCTGGGGACAGGAGGTACAGGCAGGGGAGAGGGCAGGTGGGTGACAGGGGTGGCAGAGGGCAGCTGCCATCAGAGCTGGTTAAAAACCACGGAGACCTTGAGGTTGGCGGGCCCCAGCCCCTCGCCAAAGGTGATGAGAAAGTACATGACCTTGCGGACCTTGGCCAGATCTGACAGACGCTCCCCGAACTCCAGGGCGTCAGCCTCGTTACATTCCATGACGTCCGAGTCCTCCTTGCGCCAGAAGATGGCCGCGGGGTCCAGCAGCTGGCGCGTCATGAGGTTGGTGAGGTCGGGCGTCCAGTTCTGCGAGGTGCCCGTGATGGTGACCTTGCCCGGCTTGTCCAGCACGACGTTCCAGCGCTCGAACTGCAGCTTCTGCTGCTGGATGAAGTCCAGGCGGTACACGGACTCGGCCGGCCGCAGCAGCTTCTCGCCGTCTTGGCGCTTCTCCCCGCGCTGCTTCAGGCTCTCCACGCGCAGCCGCATCTGCTTGG
>RJWJ010040041.1:0-14150 GCA_004363605.1 Indri indri | reverse complement strand
ATGACCCAACAATTCTTTCAGGGACTGACTTTAAAATGCATTGTGATCATATTTTACAGCCAGTTCATGACCACGGGTACTTTACTACATACAGATGCTCCCTCAAGGTCGACTGGACAGACTTTCCACTTAATTTCTTGGTCAAGGGTTGCATAAGTAATGAAAACCAATCATATCAAACTTTAAATGTGATGAATATGCAGCAACTTTTCATCAGAACTCCATATATTTCTGAGAATTTATTTTAGTCTTTGAAAATTAAGCTTAAAATTTTTAAAACTTCATTGAGTTAAACAAAAAAATCTAACATATTAAAAGGTACATGTGAAGGAGTGTGGTAAAGATGGCCACTAGTTTCTTGCTGTCCTTCCTAGGGAGAGGCGGGATCTAATCTCTCTCCCCTTGACAGGTGCTGGCCTTAGTGACTCACTTGGTCAGTGGAAAATGGCAGGAGTGACTTTTTGGGCTTTCCAAGGTTACATCATAAGAAGATGCGCAGCTTCTGCTCTTAGAACACTGCCCCCGCGCTGTGAGAAGCCCATGGCATGTGTAAAGATCGTGGGCAGGTGCTTGAGTTAACAGCCCCAGCTGACCCCCAGCCCACAGCCAACATCACCTGCCAGCCACCTGAGATGTCCCACCCAGACGAGATGACTGCAGCCCCAGCCACCATCTGACTATAACCACGTAAGGGACCCCAAGCAAGAATCATCCAGCTGAGCCCAGTCAACTCACAGATTTCTGAAAGATGATACATTTTTGTTGAACCATCAAATGTTGGAATGATAATGCAGAAATAGCCCATACAAAGGTTTATAGGTATTTAATAGGTAAAGTTTTAAAAAATTTAAGAAGTTTAAAATTGGCTAAAGGTTGTATAAGAATTATGAGAAATTGTAAATTCCAAGGAAAGAGAAAAAAACATAATTTGAATTTGGACAAAAAGCAGCCTGGTATAGGTAGGATGAATCACATAGAAAAACAGGATGTGAATCACCAAGTTGTCCAGTGTGGAAAAGCATAACAGCACATTCATGCTGTAACTCTGAGTACCGTGCAATGGATTTGGATACACGTTCTTTTTATGCTCCTTTTTTATATTTATTTATTCAATTAACTATTTGTTAGTTATTTTAAGTAACATAAAATCTGTAAGCCTATTACCCAAAATGAAAGCTAGAACCATAATAATTTCCTGTGCTCTCTGGCCCATCATATGCTATCTCCTTGCTTCTTCCATATTCAAAATAAGATGGTCTCCATATGCATCTTATATTTTCTTCTTTTTTGACATAATCTGCTTATATTTTCTGAAAGCTGCATTTGGTTTCAGGCAAATTCATGCTGCTTCCCAGTTTATTGATCACTGGGCTCATTAGCAGATATACCTAAGAAGATAGAGAAGGATAATGAAATAAAGGAATATTAATATTTTACTATTAATTATTAAGATTATCAGGATGGTTCTCTCGCATTGGCTACAACCAGCCTATGATTTAGCTTTTCCAGTGTTCTTTGTAAACAAACTACACGAGGGGCAAAGGGCAATCCCTGGAAGCTCCCTTCTGCCTTCCTCAACCTTTAAAACTAAGATCTAGAGCCATGAATTCAGCACATAAGGTTGGTAAGCTTAAGAGAATAAGCGTGATATTCACAGTTCATGCATCTAAGACATACACAGTAGGGAGAAAGACATGAAAACAAATAAATACAAATAATACAAGTGTGTCAAGGGCAACACCAAGTTAATTGTGTCTGGAAGCCAGGGTATAAAACTCATCTCAGGGCTGCTGACACTTGATTGGGATTTTAAAGTAAGAGCAGGGATTCATCAGAGGGACAAGAGGTGGAGGGGTGGTGATGGCAGAATGTTCCAGAAGGATGGAGAAGAAATGCACAGTCAGACCCCTGCATCATCGCAAGGCTAGAGAACCTGTTGGGAGTGCTCAGCAGACTGAGACCAGGGACAAGGGCAAAGAGATGCTCCAAACTCTCTTGCAAATTGCAACACAGTAGCCACAAGCCCCTCAGGATCCCTATGCTCTTGGACTGCATAGAGGTGCCCTAAGTGTAAAGTTAACTTTGGATTTTGAAGACTTAACATGAAAAAAGTATGCATTACAGCTCATCAATATTTTTATATTGATTATAGCAAAATAATAAGGTTTTGGATATTCTGCATTAAATAAAATATATTATTAAAATTAATTTCACTTGGTTTTCTTTCAACTTCTTTTAATGTAGCTACTAGAAAGCTTAAAATTGCATACGCAGCTTGTGTTATCTTTCTTTTGGGCAGTGCTGATCTAACATATTGGCCTTACATTGTATCCTGTACAACCCCCTCTAAGATTCATCTGAAAAATCTGTATGTGGTTGCATCTTTAATGCATTGGACTTTATGATCTTTAAAAAATGTCACCTCATTAATCTGCAAGAACCACTAAGGGAAGCCACAGAGTTCGGAGCCAGCATGATGCAGCTTATCATTTGTTTTACAGGAATTGAGGAGGATATCTTCTTTTAAAATTTCTTCCCATATCATGCTTGAATAAGAAATAAAATTATAGCTTCTTTTTTTTCAAATCTTTATTAGCAATGTTCCAAATGCATAATTCTAACAGTTAAACAATTGTTTGTGAGAGACTGGAAAGCCCAATTCTTCTGGTAGTTACTAAGTGTGCGTGGTGAATAACGTGCCCAGGCCATCCTGCACAGAGGCGTGTTGTGTTTAGCCCACATGGGTAGATTTGCACATGAAGTGCTTAGGACCAGGCAGGGAGTTTTATTCCGTGGAACATAACGTTTTATTGCTACTAAGGACCTCGGATGCCCGCCAATCCCACATCCTAGGGACAGAGGTGTGGGAACTTCCGTGCAAGGTTGTGCTCTCCATGCCAACACAGGGACAGGAGACTTGTCTCCCAGGACGCCACTGCCTCTTCCATGGAGACAACTACAGTCTCTGTGGCCTTCGTGGGCAGCACAACATCCCTTAGTGCCAGCAATCATCAGAGGAGATGAGCTTTGAATGTGACCTAGACCCAGGGGTGGGAGAGTAGGAGCTCTGAAAGGCCCTGATTTTGAGTAAATCCTTTAGGACACTGTCGTTCTGTCTTCCTAAAGGAAATTAACTGATATCTCCAGTTTGTGTGGTTCCTCTGTCCACGCTGACCAAAATTTAGTGGGTGGGTTCTCACCACCATGAGCTGAGGCTGAAATGTACAGACAAAAATGGAAACCACGAGGATCTTGATAGTAACAAACAATAATTAGGGAGACATCCTTCTATGCTGGGCATCCAGTCCCCATTAGCTCCTTTAATCCTAGAAACGTAGTTGCTATTATGGCCCATGTTTTATAACATGATGGTCAAACAAAGACACAGAAGGGTGGAGGAGCTTGCCCACCATCCCACAGCTAAACACTCATGAAGTCAATCACAACAATGGGTTGTCTCCCTTCAGCATAAGCACCGCCAACCCTTGCAGAGTATACCTCCCAGCAATTATGCACTGAGTCTAGGTTTGGCATAAATGGAGAGAAATTAATGGTAGAAAACACAAAAGTCAGCATTTCAATGACAGCCAACGACAGGGGCTGTAGGAAGCTCTGGGCTTATAGGAGAAGTTGGCTCCTAGGGACAATCCTCAAGCCAGGAAAAGGAAAAGGGAATCTCAAGCAGTGGTGATATTTCTCCTAAGTGTCAAAGAAGAACTTAGTAAAGAGGGAAAAAAAAGAAGCAAAAATGTAGAAACTATACCAAAGGGCATGGATTTTTCCAATAGAAACTAATGAATATCTTCTGGATGCTAGAAAAGCCAACCAATGTCTTTAAAAAATAAAAGAGGGACAGTGTTAGGGAGACTCCAAGTGGAACTGCAAGAATTTTCCCCTCTTTTGACATAAACTTCAGGGATCTCCCCCTAGAAGGAAGATAGGGTCTTGGATCCTGTTCCTCCTTCTCTGTTACACTGAGCTGCCAGCGGACCCCCACACGCTCAGAGCCCGCCATGGGGACAGGGTCTCTGCATGTGTGACTGGGATGATGCGGCCAGGAAGGATCATGGGATATTCCAGGAGTGAAGCCTGAGAAGACAAGGGGACAGGTGGTGACCATGAAAATGACTGCTGCTTCCTCCCACACAAATGCGGCTTTCGCACGGGTAGATTTCTACATGAGCGTGTCTCACTCCTAAGCTGCCCTATGGCTTGTATGTTTGTCCCCTCCCAAAGTCACATGGGAATTTAACTGCCATTGTAACAGTATTAAGAAGTGGGACCTTTAAGAGATGATTAGGCCATGAAGGTTCCACCCTCATGAATGGATGAATGTGTTTATGGTAGAAGTGGGTTCACTATCACAGCAGTGGGCGCCTCATAAAAGTACAAGTTTGGCTTGGCACATGCGCATGCTCTCTCTCCCCTCCCTCTGTCTGTTGCCCTCTCTTTGTACTTCCACTAAATGGCGCCGCCTACCATGTCATGATGCAGCAAGAAGGCCCTTGTAAGATTCCAGCTTCTCAATCTTGTACTTCTCAGCCTCCAGAACTGTGAGAAATAAATTTCTGTTCTTTCCCCCAGCCCCACTGTACATACCCCCAAATGTGTAAAAAACAAGGGTGTTTTATTGAACAATAAAGGACCACAGTTCATCCAGAGTCTAGACTAAGAAAAGTCTGCATAATCTGAAATTCTGGCCTAAAAAGAGACATATGTTGGGATGAGACCATTTGAGGGTGAGGACCAAGCAATTTATATGAACCAAGATAATCTTCAAATCAAAAGCAGAGAGAAGTCTTTTCAAAATTGCTGTTCCGGGAAGCCAAGCCTGAGGCCTGCATAGGTCAGAACATCCCCAGAGTGATTTCCCGTCCTGGCCCGCAGACACATCACTCGTGCCCGGGTTAGAGAGGACAAGAGATGAAGCTAAGCCTACTTCCCAGGTGGTGCAGGAAGGGGCGGCCGACTCAGTCACATTCTCACCAGAATAAGTGATTATAGTGGCAGCCCTGGGGACGGCTTTGTCTGCCAAGGTGACCTTGCAGACCCTCCCAGCACCCAGACATACCGACGCAGCTTTAGTCCAAGTAAGCTGTTCCCTCTGGCTCTTACCCAGCCGCTCACAGGTTTTCTGCAGTCAAAACAAAATGCACAAAAGGAATTGTTCACGCATGGTGAAAATCTATTCAGGAAAGGTCATTTGTTTTGCTGGAAATGGAACATCCTTGAAAATGTTGCCATCATTAGCAATTATAGTCCTATTCTGCAAGCCGGATGACGAAACGGAGCTGACCTCCGGCTTCCGCATAAATGAAAAGTAAAAGTCAGAACAAAACAAAAAGGCACAGAGAACAACAACCACAGCAGGACAACCCTTCCAGCCCCGTGAAAGAAGGGAACTGTTCTGCACACACCGCTCTCCGTCTCTTTAATGTTTCCGGATTTCTTTCTTCATTTGGTAGGATGGGTGTGTTAGGAGTTGAGCCGGCTCTGCTGCCGTTGGAGGCAAGGAGTTGCTTGGTATGAGCGACCACAGCGACGCTGGAAGGCTGATTATCTCCCAATTAAAGAACATCCAACCATTATGGAATTCTTCAACTGTGCCTGATGGCTGTCCCATGAGCCAGAAGCAGAGAAGGCTCCCCCACCACGAGCTTACACCAGAGGTTTCCACACTCGTCTGCAACTACCCCCGCCCCCGCCAAGACTGTGAATTAATTTGTCTTGGGTTCGACTTGGTTTTCAGAATTTTTTTAAATCTCCAGGTTAAATTTGGGAATTATTAGATTATATGTTTATTCAGCAAACATGAGTCCTGCATTTCACACTATTAAATGATGGGCATTGAACAAAGGCAATCAAAACGAAACGAGCCAGGTCCTTAGCAGGCTTGCACGTGACTGAGGGGAATAAAGATCCTACGCCAGTGGTGACCCCCGCAGTGGTGTCGCTGGGTGTCGGGAATACGCTCTGGATTAACCTCGCTCGGTGATGCCGGATGGTCCCGCCCAGCCGAGGGAACCCCGTCCCCTGGCTCAGCCTCTCCATCCTTGGCTTCGCCCCTTTCAATCTGCTGTCTGATTACTGGAAAGGTTTGTCTTCTCTTCATATTTGTTAAGCCCTTCAGTTGACATTTCTGTGAACAAAGTCCATTTCACAGCTGCTACTCAAATTCTATTGGTTTCTCTGTCATCATCTTAAAGAATTGCAGAGTTCTTTTTTTTCTGTGTATTAATGACTTTTGTTTTTATACTTTAATTTTATGTTTTCGATTGGTAATACACTTAGAAGTTTCAAATTTTAGCAAGTAAAAAGAATCTTCCACAAAGTCTTGTCTCTAATCCTGACCCTCAGCCACCTCATTCCTTATTTATGTTTCTTGAGATAGTTTATGCATGTGCAAGCATGTAAATCACACACATTCACACACACAAATCTTCTTCCCTTCCCGTTTATACGTAAGCAGCAGGTTATTTAAGCACTCTTCTGTTCCTTGCTCTGTTTGCTTAACAGTACATCCTGGCAATTGTTCTGTATCAATACATAAAGAATTTTCTCCTTCCTTTTTGAGGTTCTAGAGCATGTCCTTGTCTGGATGTGCCATAATTTATTTCACCAGTCAATTATTGAGAGCCATCTGGTTTGTTTCAGTCTTTTGTTTCTATGTGATAAATTCTACAAGTACAGTGACTATATCAAAAGGCATGTGGACTTTTAATTTTGAAATTTATTTCCAAACTATCTTCCATAGAAGCTGTATGAATGAACATTTCCACCAGAGAGGCACAAGAGCATCAGCTCTCATGCACTGTTGCCAAAGCAGGCGAGGCCGCTCTGACTCTCGCGGCACCGCTTGGTGAGACACTCTGCTCGGGTTCACTCACCTATGGGTGAAGGCAAGTCCTCCCGGCACAGCGCCCACTGTGCTCATCCCCCTGAGCTGTGTGCCTCCACTGTGCCCTTTTTCTGCCATATTCTGGTCTTTTGTTTGGGGGAATATGTAATATAGTAGAGAAATGAGCTGTTTCTGTGACGTTGGTGGCATATCCCAATTTCCCCCAATTTATTATTTGTCTTTTGATTTCACTGCATGCTTGGTACAATGCTAAAACTTTTATTTTATGTAGTTAAATTTATTAATCACTTCTTTCCTTCTTCGTGGCTTTGTTTCATAGTCAGAAAATCTTTCTGTACTCTGTATATAATGTATTAATGTATAATATTTTATACATAATACATATTTTCTGTATTTTATGCACAACATATATATGCTACTGATGATTGTATATTCATTTTATTCCCAAATACCTGGATTCTGAAGTCCTTTGTCACTGCCAAAACTTTTTGGTGGATTGTCTCAGTTTTCAATGGTAGATGATAACTATAATCAAATATTTACATCTTTCACTCCACATTTGCACATCTTTAATTTATTTACTTTTTGAAATTTGTAGGGTAGTGCAAGATAAGTAATAATGAGTAATATTGAAGATAAATAGGAGCTTATAGCTTTATATTTTCTTAAACTTTAATGAGAATGTTTCTGGTCCCCATGAAACATGATGCTTGTTTTGGAGTGTATGTACACACACACACACACGTGCGCATACACACACACACACACTCACACACATACACATGCATATGGCCGAGAAGAAGTATCAATGGATTATTTTTAAGAGTCTTTTTTCTTAACAAAAATGAAAATTGAATTTTATCATGTGCCTTTTCAATATCTTGGAAATAATTAAATGTGGTTTTTTTTTTTTTTGACATTAAACCTCTTTGCATTCCTGGAATAAACCCCTGTATAATTCACTTCTTTAAAAAGCCTTCATTGTTCTGTTTACTGTTACTTATTTTAGGATTTTTGCATGAGCGTTCTTATGTAAGATTGGTCTATAATTTATAATTTATTATGCAATCATCGTCACATTTTAGTATCAAATCATGTTTGTTTCTTCAAAATATTTTGAAAAAAACGATTATTTTTCTTTTGTCTGAAATAGTTTACCTATCTTTGGAATTTTCAACTCTTTAAAATGACAGAATTCTTCATTATTTTCTGAATGCTGGGTAGTTGTTTCACAAACCCCTTAATTTCTACAATCATTTGTTTGTTTTCTATCTCTTCTAGAGTTTCTCTCTTTTTGAGTGAATTTTTGAAATTATATTTAATTAGAATATCACCATTTCCTCCAAGTTTTCAAATATATTTGACAGAGTTAAGCAGAGAGGTATCTTCTGATTTTTCATTATCTCCGATATTATTTTTTCCTCAACATTTCTTATTTTGTGTGTTTGTGCTTTTCTTTTGTGAAGTTTTGTCTAAGTCTTGCTTTAGTTATATCTCAAAGGTTTGATATGTGAATTGTCATTGTTATTTTTTTTATAGTTATTCTGACATTTTTATTTGATTTTCTTTTTTCAGCCTATAATTGTTTGAAAGAATCTTAAAGTCCGAATGTTAAGGACTTTTTGTTTTATCATTAAATTATTATTTAATGATATCATTTATCATTAAATTATTTGTTTTATCGTTAAATCATTAATCTGATATTAAGATAAATTATGTACTTTCTTTCTGTAAACATAGGCTATTAAATTCTGGTTTTATTTCATTAGATCAGATAATAGCTGTACTTCTGATTTTTAGAACTTACTAACATTATCTTTTTCTTTTTAGATTCACTGTATCAGCACATTTTGTGACTGGTCTATGGGCATTTGAGAAGGTTTAGTCCTTGTTTTCAGGGTATAAATTTTAATATACTAAGTAGATATAACCCTAATTAATTATGATATTTGACCCTTTTATATCTGCCTTATATTACAGATGTAATTTGAAGACTCCCACTGCTGGAATCTAGTTCTCATTAAACCTCTTGCAGTTTTCATATTATTAATGTGGTTATTATGTTATTACCCAGCTATCAAACTGTGTACTTCATCCCTTAGCATTTTTAAGTGTCCTTCTTTGTCTTAATTAATGATTTTTAGCATGGATTCAATTTAATCTGATGTTAAGATAAATTATCTTCTTTCTTTCTGTAAACATAGGCTAGTTTACACTTTGTACATACCTCTGTATTCTGGTTTTAATCACTAATTTTATTCACATCTCTTGTCACAGAATAAAGCTGGGTTTTCATTTTAATAGATATTTCAGCCCATTTGCACTTACTGAAATGACAGATATATTCAGTTTTAGTTCTGTCACTTTATATTATCTTTTCTACTTTTATAGCTTAAAATTATTTCCATGTGGTCTGTTTTCATTGTACATTTTTGCTAATAATGAAAAAGATTCGGATTTTTCATTTCAGTGGCTTGCCTTTATAAACATGACTTTCCATAATACCTTTAATTATCTATATATTGGACAGCATCTCTTAATTGCCAATTATTAGCAATCATATAATTAACATATTTCTTCTTCCCCCACTTTCATCTTCCTGTCCCTCCAGCTCATTTAATTGATTACAATCTCTTTTGTATTGCTTAAAACACTTATATATGTATTCTTCTATTTGCAATTCTAAATATCCTTGTATTCCCCCTCCCAACAATTAAATATAAGGATATGAACACACACACCACCTCCCATCCTTTTCCTCCTTCCCCTCTGATGTATTATTAATTGTACCATCATTTTATTGTCAGGCCTTGCGACATCTCCATTCTAATCTGTCACACTAGTTTCTGTTTGTGTTGTAGTATGGATGCATGGTCCCCCTGAGCCCCCTGTGGGCATGTGGTCCCCTATGTTTGCCCATCATTCATTCAGTCCAGCACTTTGAAATGTTAAACTGAATAGGTCCCGTCATTTAAACCGCATACAACATGCCTTTACACATATGGTGTCTGGGCTTTCAAGGACAAAGTAAACTATGTCTAACAGACAGAAACCACCAGCAGACATCACAGTCCATGCCTGGCTGGCCGCCTCCTCCCTGAGGTCCTGCCTATGGCTGGCTGCTGTGCTCCTTGTCCCTGGTTCTTTCTTGCTGGCTTCTCCTCCTCTTGCTCTAAGGTCTCCTTCCCCACCGGAAGGGGTAAACTTAAGGTAAAATACAGTATCACCCTAAGGAAGTCCCCCTGGGCTAACTATGCAGGGCACTCACGCTCCGCCCTGGGGTCAAACTGCCTCACAGAGCCAGACCCTGGACCTGCCCTGCACAACCAAGACCCCTAAAGTGCCTTCTAATTGGAAAAGTAAGAACAAATTTTACAATTCTTTCAC
Organism: Indri indri; assembly: GCA_004363605.1. NCBI lineage: Eukaryota > Metazoa > Chordata > Mammalia > Primates > Indriidae > Indri > Indri indri. The sequence goes on along the minus strand of RJWJ010040041.1, from coordinate 3,904 downwards.
CCCAAATTTAATTTTATACCTTGCCTTGTAATGAAATAAGTCTTTCAAGAAGCCTTTTGTAAAAACATGTCTTACATCTGCTGTAGAAAGGGGTGAGGAGGAAGAGGATGGAAAAGGAGGGGGGACGGAGGGAGGGGGGCTGGCGGGGGAGGGGTTCCCAGGCTGCGCAGGCAGCACCTGCAGGTCCTCCGCCCCATCCTCAGGCTCACACCAATTGAACGGCCACTTGCAGCTTTGAAGGGAGAAAAACAGAGTAGAAAGATAACCCCAGATCAGCTGTAAGACTTGTCCTGAAAGTAAAATGCAGGAAAAACAGGACCCTTTTACACTGTGGGTGCACGCTCCTTTTTCTATCTCTGAAAGTGACACTTCCAGCAGATGGTGAGGGCTCTGTGATGACTTCACTCCCATCCCTGTTTCTCAGTGAATAATCTATTTCCTTAGGACAAGAAGCCAACTTTTATTTTTCACTTTTCTGTATAATTCATGGGATGTATGTCGTTAAAAGGAAGGGCATAGCATTCTACATATCTGAGGCTGGCAGTTGTGATGATCACCAGCCATCCGGAAACTGCAGGATAAATGCAGAGTTTCCACTCCCAGGCAAGTATTGTAGGATTTATTTGTGATGTTTTTGATTGAATCAAATGGTAACAAAATGGGGGTTGGTTTTGGCAGACACTTTTGCATGACGCCTTAGCAGTGAATCTCCCCATCCCAGGGCGTCAGGGAGGCTGTCTGCTCCACGCCAAGGGTGGTCCACAAACCTTCTCTGAACTCTCTGGCAGTTGGGTGTCCTGTCTCCTCTAAACTTCCATGAATTCTCTGAGCTTCCTGCCCATTCTTGTATTTTCCTCTTCTAGTCAGTTCATTCATTCATTTAATTTATTTAGTGCCACATATTCCAAGGACTCCCACATAGAATTACCCTACAATGGTTCATACGTTGAAGAAGAGGTCTTTTTATGTGGTTTCTACAATATTGGTTTGCCTGGACTCCAGGTTGCAGTGTGGAGAGTGGGATTCAGGGTAAAGCCAAAGTCAGCAAGTGCAGTTTTCCACGAAAGGTGATTGTTCGTGCACATTCTCCCCAACGTAACTGCAGAGGAGAGCGGCACAGACACCAGTAGGTCTCCTCTAAGACAGTGAAAACAGCTAAATAAAAGCAAAATATTTGGGTTCAAGCAAACTCTTGGTGTGGATCTTGAATATGCTACTTCCCAGGTTAAGATCTGGGACAGACGATCTCTTCATCTCAGATCCACTCTTTAAACCATCTCAAAAAACTTCCGTGCAGATGAATGGGGACCTATGCTATCACAATACATTTGGTGCCCCTGTTTTCCCCCCAAATCCAGGTTTTCCAGAGCTCCACTGAGTTACAGATAATTCAACTGAAAGCCTGGGGCATTTTTCTTTTAAATCAACTTTGTTGCGTTATCACTCGCATACACTCAGAAGCACCCATTCTAAGGGTATAGCTCAATGAGTTTAGACTAATGGTGTACTCACCACCAAAATCAAGCCATTGTAAGCTAAAAATAAAATCGTAAGCTCCCTGCCAACTGGACAGACCCCTTCTTGACCCCAGAAAAACCTTAAAACTGAGTTCCCAGCAATGAAGGGAAGGAAGGTCTGATATGCCTCTTTGTACCCCCTCCCTTTTGGAATTTAGGTATAACAACTGACCAGCATTAATGTTAAAACCGAAATCATGGCCGGGCGCAGTGGCTCACGCCTGTAATCCTAGCACTCTGGGAGGCCGAGGCGGGCAAGTTGTTTGAGCTCAGGAGTTCGAGACCAGCCTGAGCAAGAGCGAGACCCCCGTCTCTACCAAAAATAGAAAGAAATTAATTGAACAACTAAATATGTAGAAAAAATTAGCCGGGCATGGTGGCACATGCCTGTGGTCCCAGCTACTCGGGAGGCTGAGGCAGTAGGATTGCTTGAGCCCAGGAGTTTGAGGTTGCTGTGAGCGAGGCTGACGCCACGGCACTCATTCTAGCCAGGGCAACAAAAGCGAGACTCTGTCTCAAAAAAAAAAAAAACAAAAAAAACAAAAAAAACCCGAAATCGTAAGACTGACAAAACAGACTCTTTGTGATAATAAGATACTAAATTATTAACAGGACCTAAGGCCATGCAGGACAAAGGTTAAATCACCTGCAGGTCATCAATTTGCTTAACAGATCACTTGAGTCAGTATACTCTGGCTTGCTTTCTGATTGGCAGACTTCCTCATCTTAACTTAAAACAGTCCCAGCCTTTAGACAAAGCTTTGCTTTTTAACCAATTACAAATCAAAGCATCTCTGAACCTACCTATAACCTGTAAGCCACCCCCTTTAAAGATGTCCCACCTTTCCAGGCAAAACCAATGTATACCTCCTGTGTACTGATTTATGATTTTACTTGCAGTTTCTGTCTCCCTAAAATGTATAAAACCAAACTGTAGCCCAACCACCTTGGGACCACTTGCTCAAGGCTTCTTGGGTATGGCTCCCTGGGCCACAGTCGCACATATTCAGCTCAGAATAAGTCTTTTTAAATTATTTTACAGAATTTGGGTTTTCTTCTATTAATACCATGGAATATTTCCTCACCCAAAAATGTTCTCATACCACTTTGTACTCAGTCCTCTCTAGGTAGCAATAGATCTGCTTTCTTTCACTGTAGATTAAATTTGCATTTTCCAGAATATCAAAAATGACATGCCCATTTTTGTGTTGTTGTGCGTATCAGTAGCTTGCCCCTTTTAGTAAGTAGAATTCCACTGTATTACTACCCACCCAGGTTCTACTGCCCACTGCCCAGAAGGAAGCCAATACACTGACTTAGCAGGTATTACAGTGGAGAAAGAGTTTAGTATCACAAGGAGGCCAAGCAAGAAGATAGGAGAAAGTTCTCAAATCCATCTCCCTGAGAATTTTGGGGCCAGGGTTTTTACAGATAGTTCGGCGGACAAAGGGCTAGGGAACTTGCTCTGCTGATTGGCTGGGGATGAACTCATGGGGTTGGGAAGCAGAAATTGTCTTCTTGTGCTGAGTTAGTTCCTAGGTGAACTGTGGCAGAACCTGTTGAGTCAGTTCCTAAGTATGGCCACTGGTCTGATTGCCATCAGTTGGTACACCTGAATGTAGAGGCTGGAAAATGTCTCAAAGACCACCAGCCTTAGGTTTTACAATGGTGACATTATCTGTAGAAGTGATTAGGGAAGTAACAGATCTTATGACCACCAGGCATATGTGACTCCCAAGCAGTAAGCTATTACAGGAAGGCAAGTTATGAAACAATGGCTGGTCATATTTTAAGTTTGTCTATACCTTTCCAGGGTTCATGCCCTCACCACGATTTCTACCTTGTGGCCCTTCATTAACTTTATAAAGGACAGTTTCAGTATGTATATATCCATTTACCAGTTGATGGGTGTTTGAGTTTTCTCCAGTTTGGAGCTATTATGAAAAAAAATGCTATGAACATTTGTGCACAATGTTAGTGTGAACGTGTTTTCATTTTCCTTCAGTAAATACCAAGGAGTAGAATGCCTGAGTCATACGGTAGGTACAGGTCTAACTTTATAAGAAATAGCCTATCTGCTTTCTAAAGCAGCTGTACCATTTTGCATTCCTCCACAATGCAGGAGATGCCAGTTGCTCCACATCCTCATCAGCATTTTCATGCTGTTGGGTTTTCTAGCTTTTGCCCTCCCAGTGGGTAGGTAATGGATTCTTGTATCTCCTTTAGTTTTCCCTCTTTGAAATCGTATATATTGCATTTTGTTAGGAAACATTGGGGAAGTGGCAAATACAGAGCTGAAAGACCTGCCCCTATCTCAGGGAATCTAAAATCCAAGCAGGAAAAACCAACTTGCTGGGGAGGGCCACCACAGCCAAGCGTGAGGCACT
>RJWJ010040040.1:0-14159 GCA_004363605.1 Indri indri | reverse complement strand
ATTCAGAGGTGACCTGTAGAAGCAACAGGTGCTCCAGGAACTCCCATTTGCACCGTCTGGCATTATTAGTGTGTCCTGTCTTAGACGTAAATGTCCCAAAGAGAGAGGCATCTGCTTCTCAGTGACTACCCAATGAGGCCGACTTGTAGAGAAGAGTATCCCATGAGCCAAATATTAGGTCTTTGTTTGACCTTTTTTTTTTTTTTTTTTGAGACAGAGTCTCACTCTGTTGCCTGGGCTAGAGTGCCGTGGTGTCAGTCTAGCTCACAGCAACCTCAAACTCCTGGGCTCAAGTGATCCTTCTGCCTCAGCCTCCCGAGTAGCTGGGACTATAGGCATGTGCCACCATGTCTGGCTAATTTTTTCTATATATTTTTAGTTGTCCAGTTAATTTCTTTCTATGTTTTTTTTAGTAGAGACGGGGTCTCACTCTTGCTCAGGCTGGTCTCGAACTCCTGAGCTCAAATGATCCACCCGCCTCGGCCTCCCAGAGTGCTAGGATTACAGGTGTGAGCCACCGTGCCCGGCCCAAATATTAGGTCTTATTGCTTCACTTGAGTGTGTGGGAAGAGAATGAGGGAAAGCAGGGCAAGAGAGGGAATGAGCTGCTTTGCTAACGGGCCAAGACTGGCCCATCGTATAAAGTCTAGGACAACAACCACTAGCTTGAACTAGATACCGTGTATATCCTGTGTACCTGCAGTCATACCAGCATCCCCTACAATAGAGCTCTGGAATCTAAGCTCTGCATTGTACCAGGTTTACCAGGAAATGCTATTTATCTTGTACTCAGGCCAATTGTGTGGGTCTCTACAGAACAGCTGGTTCTCCATCCACCTCTAGGGCTACCTGGTTCATGTATAAACAATATATTTGCCTCAAAAACACTAACCCCATGGAAACCAACTGTTCATTCGCACACGTAAAAACAAAAGAAAAAAAAAGGAGAAGGGAAAGAGAGATAGCGGTAAATTAGGTCAGAGGCAGGAGGAAAAGACAAGGGGAGCTTGGAGTTTGTAATGGAGATGGGGCATGCATTAGATATGAAGTTATGTTACTAAAGCCCCAGATTATGTTCCAAGATCTAAATGGAATGCCAATTGAGTTTTCTTGATTCCTAAAAATATTTAGTGCCTTATGAAAGAGCTTCACCGTATCATTATTTCTCACTACTTTAGAAGTAAAACCATACTTTTAAAATGCTTTGTGTTTTTATTTCATTAGGCTGAATTAATGAACTATAAGAGAACCGATTCACAGCTGCCGTGAGGATCAACTGCATGTTACCGTCTCTACACACTTTTTGGTAAAGACTAGTGTTCCACAATCTATATTTTGTTAATTATATCAATATACATATTCAGTTCATTGTAGATGAGAATCACTTCTTACCACACAACCCATCAGCTAGAGTTACCAAATTGGTAGTTATTGTATCCTAAAATTTAGGTCATCATTTTTCTTGGATCAATGACTTTCTGCCTCTTTCAGAGTCTGACTTAATCCATCCACCCTGATCTCTTGTAATCAGGAGAGCCCCGACTATATAAAGACTATATATTCCTGTTTCTAACCAAGATGGAAAAAGTGTAACTATTAAAAACATTGCATTGCATATCAGACAAGGAGGTAGTCTTACACATTCTAATAAAAGGGCTTGTTGTGTGTATGAGTGTGTATTAAATTTAATAGCTAAAATGTTACCAATAACAGTAATATATGTGCACTCTTCCTTGATCCACTTGTTCCTTAAATTAGATTTCTAAACAAATCACTTCTGGGTGCCAGCTTAGAGCTAAATCAAGGGAAACTATGATTTCCAACATTTTGTTATATTTTAAGTTAATTATTTGCTTTACTAGGATGGAAACTCTGGCTGTACCCTCTCAATTCCTCATCCCAGAATTAACATAACATTTATTTCACAATATTTGTCCAGGACTTTACTACTGAAACAGGGGCATACCCATGAGTAATGCTGATTTCTCCTGGTGGTGACCCGGCCAAAACATGCCAGAATGGGGACCTGTCCATTCTATTAATAGAGGGAAACAGAAGCATGCCACCAAGATTAAGGAACACAAGGTACCACATTACCTTGAAAACAAGTCTCAGTATTCACTGTGTATGAACACATATCAGTGCTGCTTATGCAAGAAACAAGGCTTTGAGCTGGAAGGCAATTTCAAAAGGCAACACCTGTTTCAAAATAGGGCCAAGAGTTCACAGCTGCATTTTGAAATCTCAGTATGCACTTTCATTCTGGGATGTTATCCACATAGGCTTGGGAGACGTAAAAAGGGAACAACGTAAGAGGACAGATGTGCATAAATTAAGAGATCCTATTTTCCATTCAAAATCCAGAAAAGATTGCTGCTGCATATAGTAGGATGCTAAGTGGGCACACTGATCACAGAACCTCTGTAACCCAAGTAGGTGGCACGGTGTCGTGACACAGTGGACTCTGAGCCCAGGGCACAGTACTTAAAAACGAGACGGGGAGAGCAAGCATTCCATTAAGTACAGGGAGGACAAACACTGCCCTCTCCTGGCAAAGGGTAACCACTACATAGCCAAGATGACTCATATTTTCCTCAGTACAGTCACCATCTTGAGACATAATCAGAAAATAAAAGCTTTTAAATCATTTGAGCCTTCGTGTCTAGGGGTTAGAGGGATTTTCAAGCTAACTGAAGTATTTAATGAGAAATCTTCTTATCTCATTGAAAAGAAGTTTCCAATTTTCCCCAGTAACTCAACGGACTGACTCAAGTATCACTGTTACATGGAGATGCTAAAGAATAGCAAAATGCTCAAGAGCTCAATCCCGGGAAGAAGGCTCCAGGGATCCATTCATGCAGGATTAATGGCAGCTGACTTTAGAACTAGCCCTGTGACAACTGAAAGCACACTGACCTCATTCAAACCCTTGCTACTAACGCTGGCCACATCACGTGGCACCTCAGACCTCATCCTACCTGAACCAAGGTATTTTCTACAGTATTGGAGGAACAGCAAACATCTTGCCAATCTCACAGTTCTTGGGAAAATTAAACGAGGTAATTAGTACTGTACCACTACAGTATAGTACTGTAAACTAACGCTCATGGATAGGAGTCAAGGTAGCTCCAAACGTGTTTTACCTGTACGCATCTGTTTATCCACTTGATGGTTTTTGAAATCCTTTAAACCAGACTATATTTCTTCAGCATTGTCCTGAAACATAAAATTTGGAATGTTATCCATAAAATACCTAGAGATTATGAGGAAAAGTGGATGGTCAATGTTTTTTTCCTAAGTCAACTTTGACCTGAGACAACCATTAAGAAGTAAATGTAAAGTTAGCTAGTCACTGACAGTTAACAGCATGCAAAAGCATTAAAATTCAAAGTCAAGGTGAGTTTGCATGTCAATTACAATATTCGAGTGAGCAAGTATGTAAACGAGGAGAAAAGCCGAAAAGAAAAAAGCCCTAATTGCTATAATATTAGCCCAGTTCTAAAGAGGGATTTTGTACCATGTTTCCATGAAAGAAGTAACATTTAATTCAAAATTGTAAGATGGTTTACTGTAGTTCTCATGGGTATTTGCAACTGAATGCAAATGTTTTGCAAATGCTTTTATTATATATGATTATGATTGTTGAAATGAACTTTGCCCTCCATAGTACTTCATATCCTTGGATATGCACATGAGAAAAAATGTTAATTTGGAAACCTCGTGGACCCAGTCCAGTGTTCCCTTAACTAATCAAAACCCGATGAATCCACCGCCTCTTGATTCCATGCTCTGAAGGACCGATTTTGAGACAAGACGTGCTTTTCTTTTACCAACAATAGGGACAGTCACTGTTAAAGTTTTTAAATAATTTATTTGGGAAGTTGGTTCCCCCCAAAGTCAGGCCGGACTGGGAGCTGATGGGTAAAGATAATCAGCTGTATAAGTCAGTGTATTTGCTTTAAAGTATTACAAGAAGTACACAGAGCACACATCTGGGTTATAAAAGCCCTTTTATAAAGCCATTTTTAAACAAAACAAAAAAAAAAAGTTTACAAAAGAAAAGAAGATACAGAAAAAGAATTACTTGCTTCATATGTCCCAAAAAGAGAAAAAAAATAAAGGGGACAATGCCAACATGCTCATAATACAAAATACAAGCAAAGGATACACATACTTAAAACAGAGCTCAGGAGCAGACACGCAGTCCTGGAAACCCTTCAATGAGAGCAAAGCAGGAGTTTTTTTTTTTTTCTTCTTCTTTGTCTATGCAGATACATACAGAGACTGGGATATGTAAAAATTAAGTATCACAAAAGACCATCACAAGATTCTACCAATGCATGTTGCATCTATAATTCACGAACATGGTCAACAAAATCATGTTCACTTCAACCCCATTTCATTTAAATTAAAGAAAAAAAACCTTTTAAATAAAGTGGTTACATTCAAACTTTAACTTCCTTAGTACCATGCTGCAGATTTCAGCACTGTTAAGGTATTGCAAGAATGCCCAACCCTCTGCTGTCTGATTATGTATCTAGCAACACTGCAGGATGAGGAGATGGCCCCGTCTCAGCCTATGAACTAATACATTTAAAGCAGGCTCCTCTCTTTTACCCTTCCTGCTCAGAATATAAAAAATTAAGGACTAAAATCAAGGAAGACTGGGAATTTTAGAGCTGGCAAAATGAAGTCTAAAAGACAAATCAAGGCAAACAATTACTGAGAACTTGGCTGTTGCTTAACCTGGCAAGTCTTAAGTCTTTCTGTAAATCTTGCAGGAATTAGGTGTGTAAGGTTTGCTGCAACACGTTCATGGTAAACAAACTAAGTAGAGCTCTTATTTACAAATCTTGTAACAAATACTTCTGGAGGGAAAAAAAGAAAAGAATTCACTAAGTTCCAGAAGACAAAGGTTTAATTGCCAGACATATACAAACGCACACTCGCACACACACCCACACAATATTTCAGGGGGGTTTTATACATGTTATTTTAGGGCATAAGCTGAGTACTATACCCCCACACCCCATCGAAAAAGGAACAAAAAAAATCCCAATTTTACCCTCCCCCGATAATCTAGAAAACCCTCCCTTCACCCCTGATGTACAAAGTGTATGCACACTGTGGCATTCTACCAGCCACACAAAGGATGCTCCAACAGATGTCACCAGTTCAGTCACTCCATTGGCATGGCAACAGGCAGGTTTACGGGATTTTTCCCAATAGTGGTTATACACAGTCAGCACCACTGTGAATTTTGTGAATTAGGCTTTGAAAAAAAAAAGTGTCACTTATGGATTTGGGATTCAAAATGAATCACGTTGTATTGAGTTTATCCAAGACAAAGGGAAAATGGGTTGAAACTGAAACTTGGTTATAGATAGCTTGATGTCCCAATTCTTCAAATACAAACCAACTCTCTAAAGTAAACCCAACTTCATCCACAGAGAAATGGGTAATTTTATAACCTCAAGAGCAACCAGCTTGTTACATTTTCCCTATCCCGTCGCAAGAAATGCGTAGAAAAGTATCTCAGTCTAAATGCCATTAAGACCAGAGGCCAGCAGGTTTCTTCCTTTCCAAACTCCTAAGGTCAAAGTTTTTTCTTTTCAGGGCAGCTATTGGTGACACAGGCAAAGAAAGAACTGTTCAGACCACACTCATTCTTCAATACAGCAACAATGGCCACATGATCTTTCAGAAAGCTTTCCCGCTGCTCTTGCCTTTCTAACACTCTCAAAACAACTTCCTAAACTGAAGTTTGGTTAACAAAAAGTACTATTCCCTTCCCCAAACAGTACTCTAAAATCCACTTGTTACTTGAATGTTCATGGACTAAAAAAAAGAACCATTAAAAAAATGTGTCGAGTTCAGTCTAGCTGGCCATATTTACAAGAGTCAAAAACTTTACTGGAGTACAACCTCCAATTCCACTCTTGGTTTGTTATCTATAAGAAAATGCTCTTTGAACCAGTATCAAGAATTGAAGTATTAAACTGAGGATTAAACTGGGGCAAACCAGTTAATTGTGAAAAAAATCAACATCCAAGCTCCTTCAAGGGAAATCAACTATTATTCCTCAAGATGAAAAGATTTCCACTCATTACCTCCTTAAAGGAGAAAACACCCTTAATTTTCCTTTATGGAATCAATATGGAGTGGAGCTAAGAAACGGGGGAGATGTTTTAGAAAGCAGGACAGATCTCCCTACCATTACTGAAATGAAAATGTATCCTTTGGGCCCACTCCATCGACTCTGATCTGAGGTGGACGACGAACAGCAGCAGCAAGTTACAGACAGATTGAGAAGGATGTCAACTGTGTCTAGCTGGGGAGGTGGGGTCTGGAAAAAAAGAATCTTAAGAACTAGGATGTAGTGTCAGTCAGCATAGCTGCCGAAACCTATGTCGTAGAGGTAAACCTAGCAGAGCTAACGTAGAGAATTCAAATAACACAAACAAGCACCTTCAAAGTTAACATCCCACTTCCTGAGCACTGCGAAGTAAGACAGTGAACGCTATTGCCATTTCACCATAGGCACACTAGAAAACAAGAGGACGTTCGGTCAAAGGAGGTGCCAATGGCCAGTCACTATTGGCTTACAGCTCCTAATGTTGTCCTGACATCACTATCGAGCCTGACTATTGAGCACCTGTTTCCAGTTGAGTCACCACAACCATCCTCCTATTTGCATGCATGATTTGAGGGGAAGACTAGCGTGTTTTAAATCATCAATAAAAAGTGGAAAAAACAAAGGTTATTCAGAGCCTGTCTCACTCGGGGACAAAGATCCTCCTGTCCAGTCTATTAGAAATACAGAATACATTTTTCAATCTAATGAATTAATTTTAAGAGACCCTAAATAAGAAGCTCGATTAAATGCACACAAGTAATCTACAAGACATGATTATCTCTAAAAGATGTGCATATATCACACAGATGTTAGTGCAGATTAATATATTAAAGAGACTGTTACACAAAAAAATTTGAGGCTGAAGTTTTAAGAGCCGCCCCCCCCGCCCCCAATCTTCATGAAACATAACCTAAGAAAAGCCCCAATGTTACTAGGAATGTAAGACAAAATTATAAACTCCTAAAAAACAGAAGTGCATGGTGGAAACACTGATAGGTCTTTTACTATATGAACATAAACCTTTTTGTTAAAAATGAATACCTGAACAAACCCACTTGAGCAAACAGATGAATCTTTAACACGCTTATTACAAAGTTTACAACTATGAATTTAACCATCATGAAAGAGAATCATCCAGCTGCTACTTATGTTCAAGCCCTGTATTTTTGGCCATGTACTAAAAACTCCTTATGCAGTCTTTAACACACAGTGCAACAGTGAAATGACTCTGCCACTGGGTGTTTAAAAAAATCAGAGTGAGAATGATCCTTGAAGTGTCTTAAAAATCAGAGTAAAAATAATCCTTAAATAACCTTTAGTCCTAGGATCACTTGCAAGAAAGCCATTTTGTCTAAGAAAAATATGCAGTCACTTAAAAGAAAGAAAAACCACAAAGTAGGATGTTAAGGAAGCAAATCTAGATTAAAAGGCAGGAAAAAGGCAGAAGTTAAATTTCACTAATTTTTCATATTTATGAGCATACTAGGACTCTTAAACCTTGCTCCCGTTAGCTCATGGTGTCAGGATGTGGAGGATCAAATCTACAGATCTCCCGACTGCTTTCATAAGGCATGTAAACTGCACACGTCCCACTTATGCAGCTGATCCTAAAAAATCCTAAAATGCAGGATTTCCCTAGTCCCTCTCTCCTGCTTTAAGCAGCATGAGCAGTAAAGCAGAGGACTGGGAGAAACTAAAAAGACAAGAGTAAACTGATCAGGAGCAGCATTTAACACACTCCCAATCAAGGACAGGATGGGGAGCGAAGAACAGAGCCAGGAAAATAGTGTCCTACAGTAGAGTTCGTAGGCACCAGGGCTAGGGTGTGCAGTGGTGTCCCATGTAGCAGCAGAAAGTGGACAGATGTACTTCCTACCATGTTTCTAGGAAGAAATGGGAAGATCAGGATACAGAAAGGAAAAGTTTCCATCCCCAAATAAAAGCAGAGCATGGTTCATGGAATCTGAACGCACATTTATAGCATACAAGAATTTCAATTCTTTGTTATCATAAAGGAAAAATCTCAACTCTTTGTGATTGAGTTTCACATTAACTGGAACTTTATTTGCTTAAAACCTAAACATTGTCAGTTTGAGAAGAAATCCACTGTGACGTGTAGACTGATCTTGCCAATTAAATTCTAGGATGATTTTATTTTGGGGGGGGGGATCCTTGGTAAAATTTTATAAAAAAAAAAAACCAGGATACATATATATTTTTTTAAAACATGAACCATTAGAGAAAGAAATGTGAAATCAAGAGTGATTTCAGTTTTGGCAGCCCCCTGCTCTTTCTTTTTTTAAGCTCCTTAAAGACCGTTGCAGGATAAAAGGATCACTGGCTCCGAATCTCTTTGAGATAACAAGCGATGAAATAAAAAAAGAAAACTCATACCCTCAAACAAGGTCAGGTAACCCCATTCCCCACCCTCCCCTCAAGGTAAAAAATATGAGTACTTTTAGTAACAATTCAGAATTCTTTTAGCTCCTACCTGCCTCAACAGTGGAAGTTTAAGTCATGACTTTTTTAGACATTTATACTTATGTATATAGACATATAAATTCATATTAGATGACAATTGATTTTTAAAAAGTCCAGGTAGAGAAAGAAAAAATCATCTCCAACTAAAACCTTTCTACGGTTTTGGACTACTATTCAACTTGCTATCATTTAGCAAAAAGCAGTTTTCATAGTGTTCATCTCGAATCTTATTGCTTTGCAACCGTGGTATGCCTTCCATTAAAAATAAAAAGATGAAGCAGTCAATCCAGTGATTAATTGGACATGGCTTTCATTGGGAAGGGGTGGTGGTGGCAAAGAGACCAATAGACAGAAAGGCAACTTAAACACTTAAACATACAATGATTTTCTTAAAAAAAAAAAAAAAAAAAAAGAGAGAGAGAGAAAGCGAGCGAGAGAAAAAAATGTTACTTTTAACAAATGGAAAAAAGCACTGAAAGCCCATGAGTCAAGCCATAGCCAAAACCATGTTCTATCTTAAGTAGGTTCTTTTTTTCTCCCTCTTTTTTCTTTTTTTTTTCCTTTTTTTAATAAAATCTCTCCCCAAACCATCATCGCTTTTAATCCTCCCCAGACTGGGCTTCATCTTCAGACCCTTCGTCCCCAGACTTCTCAGGTGGGGGGCTTGCAGATGTTTTCTTTTCTGGGGGGCTTTCTGGTTCCTCGTCATCTTCTTTGGGAGAAGGAGTCTTTTCCTTTGATGCCTTTGAAGCTGTGGGGCGACCCACTTTCCCTTTGCCTTTCACTGGACTTGGTGTCACTGAAAGTAGAAAAATAACAATTTGGGGAAGGGAAGAGAAAAAATATCTTTAACAAAAATCAGCTACAAAACAAAACAACATCCAGACTTACTAAAATCCAAAGTAGGCACCAGGGTACACATTTATCCCTAGATACATCTATCTGAATTTCTAAACTGGTCATGATAAATTACTGCAATATGCTGTAGTAATTTCCAATCAGGTTTTACCAACACTCTAATGCTATGTTAGCAGTAATGCTTATGATGAAGAAACAAGATGCTACAGAAAATGTACATTATTTTTAATGGCTTGTGAATCTAAAAGTTGTTTATCTTTAAAAGGAGGTCAAAAAGAGGGAAGGATAAGACTTAATCTGAGTAGAAACTGAAGCCATCAAATAATATGTGATAGTTCCATCATTCCCAACAGTAAGAAATAATGAGCAGAAGTTTAAAAATCACTAGTTCTATTTGCCAGAATAAAATCACTCTTACAAGAAGCAAACTGATTTCTGAGTTAATTAACAAACTAGCTCTAACTAGAAGAATATCTGGCAGAACCCATTAGAAACCAGAGAAAATGAATTCATGTCATCAAGTATGGTTTTATTCTGACAGCACAGAGGATGGGGTAGAGATCAGAACATAGAATTTAAATGCATTACTGTAGGTTTGTGCATTTTCAGTTTCAAGTCTTTGCTAGCTGCTGGGACTGTGATACCAGCGGGGGTTGGGGGTAAGGCAGTAACTGCTGTGTTGATACAGTGTTTCTATCATTTTGCCTGAAACAAAAAGGCCATTCCCAAATCTTGCTTATGTATGGCATTAGTTTAAGAACAGGGCTAACCCCACCAGACTCTTGGAGGGCTTATTAATAAATAAGTTATACTTCCAGATGCAGAAGACAGGATCCTTTTACATTTTTTGTATTCCTGCTAAATATCAGGTCAATGCCAACGCCTAATAAAGAAGTTCTGTAGAGAAAGTATTGGTTCTCAAAAATCTTAAAGCAGTACATTTAATTTCACTTCTGCAGAACTTACCTGTAGCCTTTAGCCTGGGTTTGGGCATTTTCTTTTCTTTTCTCTCAGGTTTTGACTTCTTAACCATCTTTTTGTTTTTCTTTTTTGAACTGCCATAGTCACTATCATCATCGTCTTCCATTAGGAAATCTTCATCACTGCCGGAATCTTCTGAGAGGAAAGAAGAACAACGCCCAACTTAAAGTACACATCCTTCCAGGTGAACAAAGGAAGACAGTGCTAAGAATGACTGGAGGATGGGATCTGGGAGTCGAACACTCTTGGACTGTATTTGTAGCTGTACTTCCAATTTGACAGGAGTTGTCACTGACCTCACCTGTAAAATGGGTTTAGCGAGCACCTCACATGAGAGCTACATGACTAACTTGTTTGAAGAGGAGGCTGGAAAGAGGAAGGGACGAGACTCAATCTGATTCACACCTAATGGGTACAGTGCACACCATCTGGTGATGGACACACACATAATTTGACTCAAACTGTACAAAAGAAATTCATGTGACCAAAATGTTTGTACCCCTGTAATATTCTGAAGTAAAAAAAAATTTTCATCCATGACAAAAAAAAATTTGCTGACTGAAAGAATAAAAAAAAAAAAAAAAAACAACACTCAGTCTGAATAAAGACTGAAACCATCAAATAACTTTTGGTAGTTCCATCATTCCCATGTAGTACTGGCTGAGATCAGGGAAATGAAACTGAACTGATCTGGTATTTTTGGTCCAGCT
Organism: Indri indri; assembly: GCA_004363605.1. NCBI lineage: Eukaryota > Metazoa > Chordata > Mammalia > Primates > Indriidae > Indri > Indri indri. The sequence continues at coordinate 2,993 of RJWJ010040040.1, read as the reverse complement.
ATGAATAAACGAAAGAAGAAAACTATGCACAAAGAAAAAATAAATACAATTAACTAATCTAAATCATCTGTAAAATACCTAAATCCTGTTATTTAACATTTTTTTGTTGGGGGAGAAGGTCTACAACCAGGCCACCAGGCCAAAATGCAAATTTCAATCACAACATCCTATGTAACTGTTTCTTTAACATATGTTCATTCAGTGTTTGGACACAAACATCATTAAAAAAAGAGTGCAACCATTACAAATGGTGGCTAATCATGGGAATCTCTGAACTTTTAAAAACTAATGGGTTACCAGCACAGTCATCTCTTTTAGCAGGGAGTATCCACATAATATGAGAGACTGCTTATAATATTTAGCATTATAGGAAATGCCAAAATAATCAAGTTCACAAACTACAATCTCAACCAAATGACCAAAGCGCACAAGCCAACGTCACGTACTCTCCTGGAATGGTGCCTCGTCCTCTTCTTCTTGTTCTTCCTCACTGCCCACATCCTCCATGAGCATCTCTCTCTGTTTAGAAGCTGCTTTGGATGCTGCTTGCCGTTGCTGGCGCACATTTTTATGATCTTCTTTTTCATCTTCACTGTCCTCTATGATATCAAAGGTATCATAATACAATGATTCAAGAATTTTATATTTGACAGCTGACTATAAAAAGCCAACACAGTGGACAATATGGGATAAATGTGCGGCTTTATTTCACTCTAAAAGGGAAAATTCTATCCTTAAAAATTTCCATAAAATATATAAATGGGGAACTAAAATTCACAAAGGGTGAGCTTGAACAAGACTATGTACCCACTATTACGTATAAAATAACTTAGGCATGTAGTTTAAACAGAAACAAAGATGAATTAAAGTGTGAACACATGCTTCCTATAACACAGTTTAAAGTTATATCATTGCTTTGTCTTAAAAATCTCAATTACAGTCAAACCCATGTTTACTGTTTTTAGAAGCTAACGTTAGTAAGCTAAGTTAGAGGGGGAAAGAGGGGAAGAATGTCTTCCAATGATCTTTATTCTAAGATATAAAACACGTGAACCCTAAAATAATGTCAAACTACTACCCTTTACAGTGAATGCGGCATGACCAATTCAATTTAGAGGGGATTGAAGGGAATCTTTCAAACACATATTTACTTGTTCAATTAGCTAAAGACCTTTGGACAAGCTTATAAAAAATTTACTTTTACATACAGTCTACTAATTAAAAAAATTTTGCAACACACAGTTGTGTTTGTGAATAAATTTGGCAGTAGGCTGCCAGCCTACTGGATCTAGACCAAGATATATTTGCATTAGTCTCCATCTATAGACCTTTTCCTGGACTTTTGGGTTCCCTTATTCTGTTAAGGTTTAGCTGCCACTTGTCTGGAAACACCCTTAGTCTTACGAGCCTTGCCATGGTCAGCGTTCAAGCCATCACTTCCATTTCCGCAAACCACATCTACACACAAATGGAGAGTAATGCTGACCTTGGTAGACCCAAAACTAAACCCACCTGGGAGAAGTTGTGGGTTATAACTAGTACAGAATTATAAATGTAAGAGATTCAAATTAGGGTTTTTAGAGCAAATGAATGAAAGTGTGTATTTTATTATCACAAGACCACGATAGAGTGCAAAAGGTTAATATAATTTCCTTTCAACTCGGGCAGCCAGATAGCATACATGAGTAGGAAGGAAAGCAAAACAGCTCAGGAGAGTGACTTTAGTGGAATGTTGTCTACTCCTTACTTCTTAGCTAAACAGCAGTCTCATTCAAAGAGAGATCTGGGAAGACAGTAGCAAGGGAATGTAGGTCAAAACTAAAGTGGCTGGAAGTAATATGGAATAAAACTCCCCATTCTTAGAAAAGTTAAATTTAAAAATAAATACCAACGACAAGTCATCAGGATTGAACATTTTATTTTGTGTGAAGACTCCTCATTAATTCACATTAATTCTTTAAAATTAAAATTCTTACAAAAAAGCTTTCTCCAAGGCTACTGCTTCAAAAGACTATGTCCCAGCTAAAAAGAGTAACAATAAAACTAACCTTTGTTTACTTTTCAACCCAGAGTCAATCACTCTCCCCTTTTTATATCTTTATTTCACCAAGTATTATATTTATATATTATTCTATTTACTTTGATGTCTTTTATTTGTTCATGTAAATAATTTTCAATTTTGACGATGCATGAGAATAATTTGTAGATAATTTAAAAAAACAAAGCTCCAATGTCCAACTTAGGTCAACTGAATCAAAAATTTGGAGGTGGGACTTAGAATACACATTTATTTTATTTATTTTCTTTTTTTCTATATCTTGTCATTGAGCAAAGAATATGCATTTTAAAAAAGATTCTTAGGAGACCGTTATAAGCCACCAAGGATTGAGCATCATTATTAGCTCTTTGAAGATGGAGACATCTTTGTAATCCCAGATTGACAACAGAGCCTGGCACATAAAATTGCTTGTTAGAACGTCTAATGAATATATGAATAGAATTATATCTATTATATTAAAAACAGTTTACTACCTGCTGAGTGAGAATCATCCTTCTTGGTCTTCACATCTTTTTCTTCTGAGTCCTCACTATAAGGGGAAGGGGAAAAAGTAAATGCTTAAAAATCTTACATCAAAATCTAAGTGAACACAGATCTCTGATTTCTGAGTTGAGAAGAATTGGAAAATACCTCCTTTATATATAAAATGTTTAAACAGAAGCCAAGGAGTAAAACTGCTTTCGTTATTTCCTCACTTGACAGGGATGCTGATGAATAAGCACAACTTTATCTACTTTGGAAAACAAGGCTTCCAAAGAATCGAAGGAAAACAAGAAGCTATCTCGACACAGGCTGAAAATTTCTCACCTATGAATAAGGCCTGGTTCACAAGAATATTTAATAAGAAAAATATCCTCTATGGACAGAGGTAGAATATAAAAATACTGAAAATAAATTATATTAATGTGTTAATGGTGACAAATTAGGCAAATAA
>RJWJ010040039.1:0-14173 GCA_004363605.1 Indri indri | reverse complement strand
GTGAAATGTGAGCGACTGTTTAACATCCCTACTTTGGTACAATAGTAATTTTCCTTTCGACTTTGGGCAAGTTCATATTCTATATATTATTATAATTAAATTTTGAAAACATTTATTTAAAACTCTATAATGCCTGGTACTATGAGAATATCGATGAAGTAAACCCAATATCTACTTTCAAGGACATCACTGTCTGTAAGAGAGGGGAAGATATCAATACTATGCTGGAATAATGGATCAATGGCAATATATATGAGTGGATGGGAAGATTTAGTAGGTTAATTGGGAATGAGTAAGGGAAGATTTCCAGAAGGAGATTTGTATTTTAGTTCAAGTTTAAATAACTGATTGATGAAAGTGTTCACCTAAAAAATATAAAATTAGGAAAATCAAGGTTCTATATAGTGCATGAAGTGCCTCCAATTTTTAAGATATAGCATTGGTATATATGAGCTCGATGCTTAGCAGCTCAGGTCTTTGCACAGAGCACGCTCTAAGCAACCCCACAGGATTACAGAAGTTGTCATAAAGCACATGTTACCTTTTCACCTGTAAAGGTACTAGAGGAAGCATCTTTCTTTATCTGTGCAGGAGCCCTGTCCTGGTTTTCCAGTGCAACTATCGCCATGTGATTTGCTTAGACTGTTTCCACTTATACTGTGTGACAAGACTCAATGATCGGCAGTTTGTCCACGACCCCCAGCTTGGCTACACCCTGCCTTGTGTAGGTAAGTCTAGCACTTCTTATCTCCATTTCTAATACTAATGAAAAGCAAAAGAAGAACTATTGGTGAAAAAGTATCTTTGATAAACATCCCTCATTCCTAGCAGAGGGTTGAAAATTTGAATTCGATCATTGCTGTGTAATAAACATTAATATTTAGATCACAAAAGATATAAAACTCTAGAGAATAAAGGAACTGTGTTGAACTAGAAAACGCATAACTTGCACAAATGCATTGAAAATAAGTTTGAAAATATCATTCAGCAAAGGTGCACAAAGTACGTCTGTGGGTTAGATTGACCCTGCAAGCTTTAGATTTGTTACCCTGGATTTAAAGTAATATCATCCAGGTTTTTTAATTGTACACTGCTATCAATAAAAATGTTGAAAATATACCTGGTATATGTGAAATAACATATGAAGAAAGAAATTAAAGAAGAAGGAGATAAAGCTGAACTGTTTAATATTTAAATTTTTTGAAAATATTTTAGCATCACAAAACACCCTTTACTTGTGCTATGCTATTATCACATATATAATTTTTAATTGAGGTGAAATTCATATACATTAAACATTTTAAAGTGTACAATTCAGTGGTGCTTGGCACATTCACAATGTTGTACAACCACGACCTCTCTCTAGTTTCGGAACTTTTTCACCACCTCAGAAGAGTACCCTATACCCATTAAGTAATCACTCCCCCTTTCCCTGGCTCCAGCCCCTGCCCACCACAATCCCGTCTCTATGGATTTCCTATTCTGGATGTTTCCTATAAAAAGAATCATACAATATGTGGCCTATTTTGTCTGCCTTATGTTTTTGGGGTTTATCCAAGTCATAGCACAGATCAGCACTCCTTTCCTTTTCATGGCTGAATAATATGACATTGTGTGGTTACACCACAGTTCGTTTATCCATTCATCTGTTGAAGGGCATTTGTGTTGTTTCCACCTTTGTGGCTATTATGAATAATGCTGCTGTACACATTCATATACAAGTTTCTGGGTAGACAGATGCTTTTATTTATTTGGATATGTACCTGGAAGCAGAATTCTATGCTTAACTTTTTGGAGAACTGCCAACTGTTTTCCACAGCTGCCGTACCGCTTTATATTGCCACCAGCAATGTGGAAGCGTTTCTTTTTCTCCACATTATTGCCAGAACTTGTTAGTGTCCTTTTTGGTTTTTTTACTGGTCATCATAGTGGGCGGGAAGTGATACCTTATTGTGGATTTGATTTTCATTTCCTTAATGACCAATGATGTTGAAGATCTTCTCAGGTGTCGTTTGCCATTTATATATCTCCTGTACAGGAATATCTGTTCAAGTCCTTTGCTCATTTTTAAATAGGGTTGTTTTTCTTTTTGTTGTTGAGTTGTAAGAGTTCTCTGTATATTCCAGATGCTAGACCCTTATAAGATATATGATTTGCAAATATTTCTCCCATTCTATAGGTTGTCTTTTCACTTTCTTGATAATGTTCTTTGATGAACAAGTTTTTAACTTTGATGAAATCCAGTCCATCTACTTTTTCCTTTGTTGCTCGTGTCTTTGGTGTCAAGTATAAGAATCCATTGCCATGTCAGAGATCATGAAGGTTTTACTTCTGTGTTTTCTGATAGCTTACCTTTTATACGTAAGTCATGGATCCCTTTTGAGGTAATTTTTGTAAATGGAGTAAGGTACTTCCTTCTCACTACATATATATTTTAATGACTGCAATATGATTAAATATGCCTCATTAATTTTGAAAATTGTAGTTTGAAACTATGGGATACCTTGATTCAATGGTCAGGTTTTAAGTTTAAGTTATTTAAATACTTAGTTTTAATGTCAATATAGTTAAAAATATATTTCAAAATGATACAGAGATCAAAATGTAGGGAGCTAATTGCATTGTTGACTTTGTAAATTATGTTACTAGTTTTTAATCATATCTGCCAATACAAGGATTTTTATTAATGTTCACACAATGTATGTATCAATATATTATAAAGGGAAACTCATTTAAAGGTATTGTGCTTTTATATTTTTAACAAAGGTATTCAAATGGCAGTAAAGCAAGTATTTGCAGATTGGAAAACTCTATTTTTAATATTTTTAATGTAATAATTTTGTATTGGTAAATTCTCTACCTTCATAAAACCACAAATGACAGAAACATTTCTAAATACTCATTTTTCAAGTCTTCTCCTCATACTCAAGATTGTCTTAGTAGCCAGTTCATTTATCACTCATTTTTTAAATGTTTTTCTTATTTATAGAAAATTTCAAATATACAGAAGGAAAAGAAACACTACAATGAACCTCCTGTATCCATTAGCCAGGCTGTGTAGCGTAACAAGATGTTCTAGGCTTTTCTTATAATTCTTGCCCAGTGACCTGGAATCAGTCATTTTTCTCAGGAGCTCTAGTTCCCTTTGATAGGAAATAGTATTTAGAAGTCATCGTCTTGGTGCTTGGTGTGCTCATTGTTGGTTACTGTTTCTAGGCTCAGTTGGAAAAGCTAAGAGACAAGAAACTTTTCTTAAGTACAAACTGCAATATTATGCTGATATTTTCAGTTCAAATTCTGTGTATTGGAATTTTTATTTAAAATCACCAATGTTACAACTGTTGGTATTTTCTCCCTTATTTTACAATGCACACACAATAAATAGTATCTGTATTACAATATCAATACCATGACCCACGTGTGATTACTAAAAACAACCTTAAGATTTTTGCAGTTTGTTTTGTCTTTAGGGTATATCCTTATATGGTTATAGACTCATATATAGTTACTATGTGGTTATATCACCAATTGCATACATGTTTTAAAATAGCTTTTAAATTTATTTTGTTTTTATAACAGGTAAAATATTTACATTATTCCATAGCCAAAGCTATAGAATATGTTATATTCAAAAAAGTGTAGCTTTTATCTTCATTCTGTTCAATATTCCTCTTCTCCCCCTAAAGGTAAATCTTTAGTAGAAACAATCACTGATTTTAAAAATAGATAAAAATATTATAAAGGATGTCAGTATTGATATAGATTTGTATCACCTCCTTCTTAAGTAAAAAATAGAATATTATGCACATTTTCCCCAACTTGCTTTTTTCTCTCTACAGTATATATTACGTTCTAGAGATCACTTTCTACTATTATATAGATATTTTCTCCTATTTTTAAAAATATGGCATCATTGAATTCCGTTGTATAGATATACCTTACTTTTCCCTTATCATTGAACATTTAGTTTTCATTTTTTATTACAGATGTTACTAAAACTAATAGACTTGTGTACACACACATGTTTTCATATTGTTGCCAGAGTGTCACTGAGATAGCTTCCCTAGAAGAGGGGTTGCTGTGTGGAGGGGAAATATGTATTTCTTTCACTCTCTCCAAGTTCCCCGCCAGGAGCGGTGCCGCTTTCTTTCCCACCTGCAAGTGTAGGAAGTAGCAGCCTCTCCACGGCCTTCCTGACAGAGAAGCTGGAAAACTTTTGCATTTTTTTCCTAATTATATATTTGAGAAATATTATTCCATGTTTTTTTTTAAATTTTAAACAAGGTTGAGCATCTTTTCATGTGTTTAAGAATGTTTAAGATTCTTTTGCATTTTTTTCTCAATCCTTTTAAAAATATCACCTTTTCTTTAAAAGACAGATTAAGTGAATATATTCTTTTCCAAAATATTTTCCATAAACACACTATTGACAGCTCCCTATAGTCACAGGAAAAGTTAGCAAAGTTGGATATCTTATATTTTTGTGAAGAAAGTGTGCAAATTAGCTTTAATTTTGCTAAAGTTTTTTGCCACATAATAATTAAAAACCTGTGTGGAAAAAAACTTGGTGTGGTCAAGCTCTATCTCATTAAAATGCATTATACGGATTCTACTGTATTTTAGTTATGCTTTAAATACCTTTTTGAAACTTAATTTAATGTCAGTGACATCCTTAGAATCTTCTGCACTCCTGGGTTCGACTTCTTGGTTTTAATAGTGAATGAGGTAGGGAATTAATGATTTTAACTATGCTGCTTTGTAATTTTTCCTTGAAATCCTTTTAAATAATTTCTGGGAATGTTGCCACCTCATTATTGGTTCTTTAAACATAATGCTCATAGAAATTTGCTTTTATTTTTTTAAAAAATGCCACTTATTATTGAGAACTTAACTTCCCTGGCACCTCTTTCCTTTAATGTTTAGCAACAACAACAAGCATAATATTACATGTTTGTGTATTTTGCTATTAAAAAAGAATGTAGGAAATAACCACAAAATGAGAAAGGTTGGAAACAACTATATTGTCTTTCAACTGCGTAGTAACTCTCAACACAGCATAATTCTATCCAAGACAATTTAATATATATCTCCAAAATTACTTACTCATAAGAAAATATAGTTCAGTTCAGTTTGTCACAATATTATTTATCATGTATTATTTCCGCCTTTTTAAAAACTGTGGCTTTAATTATAAATGTTTCCCATATTATTAAAAAAGAGTCTTTCAAGTGTTACAGACCTTTTTCATTTTATTAAGAACAAACTGGATTATCTAATTGCTCAACACAGACAATCTTATCATTTATTACTTGCTTATTTTTAATTTTTTTTTCTTTTTTTATTTCAAAATATTACAGGGGTACAAATGTTTTGGTTACATGGATTGCTTTCGTACTGCTTGAGTCAAAGTTGTAAGTGCGCCCATCCCCCAGACAGCGTACAGCGTACCCATTGTGTATCATTTCACATATGCCCTCCTCCACCCGCCCACCTGGTTGATTTCCATTGAGTTGTACTTCCATCTGTGCACGTGAGTGCTACTCGGTTAGTTCCAATTTAATAGTGAGTACAAGTGGTATTTGTTTTTTTCATACTCACAATACTTCACTTAGGAGAATCGTTGCCAGTTCCACCCAGATTGTTGCAAACGGTATTAACTCATTTTTTATGGCTGAGTTGTACTTCATGGTGTATATATACCACCATTTTATTAATCCAGTCATGAATTGATGGGCACTTGGGTTGATTCCACATCTTTGCAATTGTGGGTTGTGCTGCAGTAAACATTCTAGTGCAGGTGTCTTTTTGATAAAATGACTTCTTTTCCTTTGGGTAAATACCCAGTTGTGGGATTGCTAGATCAAATGGTAGGTCTACTTTTAGTTCTTTGAGGAATATCCATATTATTTTCCATAGCAGTTGTACTCATTTGCAGTCCCACGAACAGTGTATAAGTGTTCCGTTCTCTCCACATCCACGCCAACATATTTTGTTTTTGGACTTTTTGATAAAGGCCATTCATACTGTGGTTAGGTGATATCTCTTTATGGTTTGATTTGCATTTCTCTGATGATTAGTAATATTGAGCACTTTTTCATATGTTTGTTAGCCATTAGTCTGTCTTCTTTTGAAAACCTTCTGCTCATGTCTTTTGCTCACTTTTTAATGGGGTTGTTTGATTTTTTTTCTTGCTGATATGTTTGAGTTCTTTGTAGATTCTGGGGGATGGGCACACTTGTAGCTCTGACTTAGGCAGTGCAGAGGCAATATATGCACCCTTAACGTTTGTACCCCCATAATACTCTGAAATAAAAATTTTTTAAAAATTAAAAAAAAAAAAACAGTGAAAAAATAAAAAAAGAAGACGTGGCCCGAAGCCTGAAAGAAGTAGCAGTCACTTGGTGCAAGGTCTGGTGAATACAGTGGGTGACAGAGACTTTCCAAGTCCAGCTGCTGTAGTTTGAGCAGTGTTGTTGTGTGACATGTGGTCGGGCATTGTCTTGAAAGGGGATTGGCCTGTGTCTATTGACCAACCTCAGCTGCTTAATCATAAGCATCCTCATCATTTCATCCAATTGGTTGCAGTACATATTCACTATAATCGATTGACTGGGTTTCATGAAGCTGTGGTGGGTAATACCAGCACTGGACCATGAAACAGACACCATTAGCTTTTTTGATGAACATTCGGTTTTGGACTGTGTTTTAGCACTTCATCCTTGTAGTGAACACTTTTGATTCTCAAAAAGAGTCCATTTTTCATCACACATAACAATATGATGTAGAAATCATTCACCTTTGTGTCATGATAGCAAAGAAAGGCCAGCTTCAAGATGATTTCTCTCCTGACACTCATTTAATTCATACGCAACCCATCAATCCAGCTTCTTTACCTTGCCAATTCATTCCAAATGGTCCAACATTGTTAGAATAGTAACGTCAAACCTTGCTGCTAATTCACACGTAGGTTGAGAAGGATTCATTTTCACTACAGCTTTCAGCTCATCTTTATCTACCTTGGTCTCTGGTCAGCCATGTGGCTCATTTTCAAGTTTAAAATCACCAGAATGGAACTTCTCATGCCATTGCCGTACCATGCATTCATTAGACACATCCTTCTCAAACACTTAATTGATATTTCAAGCTGTCTGTGCAGCACTGGTTCCACGACGGAACTCATATTTGAAAACAACACAAAAACACAAAATTTTTACTTATACATGATTTCACAAAAATTACCCTAACAAATAATTTGAAAGATAATCACAAGCCAAACCATGCATTTAAAAGAATGAGGACGTATCCTCACAATAAAATAAAACAATAGGTGTCAGAGTGAAATGTCTGAGATAATCAGCTGTCAAAATTAGTACTTAAGGAAATCAGACATTTCTTGCTTAATAACTTAGAATATTTCTTCCTGACTGAGCCTTTGGAGGTTGTGTGTTTCCAGGAATTGGTTCATTTCCTCAATGTTTTCGAGTTTGTGTGCATAGAGATTTTTATATTAATAGTATTCACAGATGATATTTTGTATTTCTATGGTATCAGTTGTAATATGTCCTTTTTCATTTCTGACTGAGCTTATTGGGTCCTTTCTTTTCTATTTCTGGTTAATTTAGTGAGAGGTCTATCAATTGTGTTTATTTTTTCAAAGAACCAACTTTTTGTTTCATTAATCTTCTGTATTTTTTTGTTTGTTTGGTTTTGATTTCATTTAGTTCTACTCTGACCTTAGTTAATTCTTTTCTTCTGCTTGGTTTGGGTTTGGTTTGCTCTTCCTTTTCTAATTCCTTGAGATAATTCATTAGATTGTTGATTTGTGATCTTTCTGTGTTCTTAATGTAGGCATTTAAGACTATGAATTTTCCCCTTAGGACTGCTTTTGCTGGATGCCACAGATTTTGATAACTTGTGTCTCCTTTGTCATTTAGTTCAAGGAATCTTTTGATTTCTGCCTTAATTTCCTCCTTGACCCAATAATCATTCAGTAGTAGGTTGTTTAATTTCAATGGCTTTTTGTAGGAATGAGTGTTTCTGTTGGAGTTGATTTCTAATTTTATTCCACTATGGTCTGAGAAGATATATAGTATAACTTCTATTTTTTTGAATTTGTTGAGACATGTTTTGTGGCCTAAGATGTGATCAATCTTAGAGAATGTTCCATGTGCTGATGAGAAGAATGTATATTCAATAGTTTTTGGGTACAGTGTTCTGTAAATATCTGTTAGGCCCATTTGGTCTAGAGTCCCATTTAAGTCCAGTGTTTCCTTATTTGTTTTCTGCTTGAAGGATCTGTCCAGTACTGTCAGTGGGATGTTCAATTCCCTGGCAATTATGATGTTGCTGTTTATCATTTTGTTTAGATCTAATAGGGTTTGCTTTATGAATCTGGGTGTGCCTGTGTTAGGTGCATAAATATTTAGGATTGCTTATGTATTCTTGATAAATTGCTTCCTTTACCATTATATAATACTTGCTTAGTTTTTAAATGTGTTTCTGAGATTAATGCTAAACATCTTTCTTTTTTATTTGGGGGAGGGGAGGTTGATTTAGCAATTTTGATAGTTTTCCTTTCATTTGGATGTATGGGGCAGTGTAAAATCAGGCTAATACTCTAACTCCTCTAACCAAAGCAACACTGGAAACACAGTGCCTTAACAAGGTCAAGGTTTACCTCCACTCACATCATGATCTGGTGTGGGTTGGACATGGGGCCTCTGCTCCACACCAAGCCTTCAGGGGCTCGGACTCCAACTTCTGCCATCTGGTGGTTCTGTCATCCTCAGCAACTCCAAGTCCTTGCTGGATCCTCTTCATCGGGCAGGCTGGCAGAGGAAGAGAGAGCCACACATCACACTGGAGATTAATGTTTGGAGGCCAGGCCTGCAAATGGGGCATGTCCCTTCTTCCCACCTTCATTATAGCAGAACTCAGCCCGAGCCCTACCGAGCCACGCAGTGTGTGCTGGGGGAGGGAAGGGAATGGCGTAGAAATATGGTCTGGCCCCGTGCCAAGGAGAAAAAAGCAAATAGGGCTGTAAACACACTGCAGTCCTAACACTGGGGGAGAGGAGGGTGAAAGCGAAATTTATTGAATGGCTTTTCAGCTTTCTTCTCCCTACTTGCAACAGGAATAGCACTCAATCAAGTGACTTCATTATAAGGAGTGACTGGTACATGGACAAGGACCAGAAAAAGAGCTGTAGAACAAAATTGATGGTGTTCCAGGGCTCATTCTAGCTGGATCAACAAGGCACTGTCTGTTCTGTAGTCTGTTTGGCCTTGGATATGCTGCCTTTATAGAATCCTGCTTGAGAGAGGACAATGGAATTTTATGTTTGTTTGATGCATACGTCTGTTTTTAGTGAATTACAAATGAGGTGATCCTCTGCGCCTGTTTGAAATAGCACCAGCAGCATTGCTCCCTCATCTTTAGGAGGAGCCTCATGTCCAAGTAAACTTTGCCCCTGATTCTTACTTTGCTTGAATTTCTACTTGCCAATCTGCCTTTTCTTCTTCTTTTCCTGCATCTTATTAAATGGTTAAAAATAGAATAACATTGTAGAAAATGGAAGGTGGGAATGTTCTGAGTAGCTAGCAGAGAAAGCAAAAATAATTTCTTTCCACCCCTTTCTTCTCCAAACTCTTAAAAAGACAGCATTCTACCTTTGTTTTATACAGGCACACCATTTTTAAAGTATAAATTTATTATTTTACCTATCCAAGGAGACCTAGAAAGATGCCTGTAAGTGCTTAAGATAGCTACAAGAGTTGTTCAAAACAACCATCTTCAGGTTTTCTTCATATATATATATATATATACATATATATATATATATGTATGTATGTATATATATATGTGTGTGTATATATATATAACAAAAATAAGAATGAAAATCTTAAATGTTGGAATAACTTGCACATGTATTCAGAGTTTCATGACTAAGGCTATTACTGGAATTTAGATAGTTCTGGAGTGGGAAATTTGGCAGAATCTTCAGGCATCAATTTGAAAGTTAAAAGCAGGCAGATACCTATGTTATTTAGGGATGTATACACAGGTGGTGATGTGGTAGAGAAAAGTAAGGAATGATTGTCACTAAGGTCAGGATAGTAGTCATACCTAGTCATACCTAGTAGAGGGAGAAGGTTGTGATAGGTAGGTCACATAGAGGGCTTCTGGGATACTGGCAATGTTCCCTCTCTTGATCTGGCTTGTGGTTACAGAGGTTTTTTTATAACTATACAAATCTATCACCCATATAAATGTGTTTTAAACACTGTTGTGTATGCATGATAGGGCTCACAATCAATTTAAGAATGCATCAAATCATTTAAAATGATATACTTAAAGGTCAATTAGTATTCTCTTGATGACTTTTGTTAATATAATTCTTCCAGCCCCAGGAGAGCACCCACTGTACAGATAATTCAGAATGCACAGATTCAAAAATTGTGCTGACTATTAATAAGACAGGGGAAAAGAATTCATACATATATATATATATATATGTATATGTGTGTGTGTGTGTGTATATATATATGTAGTTAATTACATTAGATAACAGCTATCTTCCTTATCTCAGTTGTTATTGGGTATGAAAATAGTTTATTGTATTTTTCATCAGATAAATTTTGAGTTCACAATCAGTGATATAAAAGCAAACTGTAATAATGACCAGGAAGAGTTTCTTGGATGACATTAGCCTTTTATTGCGATTTGGCGAGAGTTGGAGTCTTGTGCTGTATGACTAATTTCAAAAAGCACAGCTCACTGCCTAAGTTAAATTTCGTCTTCCATTTGTCAGTGTTGTGCATACCACTATCAGCTGCTTCACATTTGGTGTTTTGGGTGACTCCACTTCAGTTTGCCCCTCAGTTTATATCAGAGCCTTTCCATTGCTGAGAACCACCTCGACAGAAGCTGACTTGAGGCAGCTGAAGACGCACTTGGCGGCAACGTTGCAGACACATTGTGCAGCGCACTCCGTGTGATCGCTCTAGTGTCTCAGGAAATGAGTGTGTGCTGTGTCTTCATGAGCTACAGATTTTTGCAGCTGGCAAGAACTTCATTCTGAAAGAAAGCAGGGCCATTTGGGTCAAGAAAATTTAGTTTTATTTGAGGCTGAAATCCCTTTGGATTTTAAATACATACCGCCTGATTCAGACAGGTGTTTGTTTAATTGTTCTAGCTGTAGATTCTGTTCCTTCATCACCACCATCATCATCATCCAGTGCATTTATTCCAAGCCTGCTGGTGCTGTGTTTCAGACTCGTGTTGCTTTGGCCACTTAAACACACACACACGTACACACATTTAATGACTGTGATAAAACTTAATTTCTCCTCACTGTGTGATGTCTTGGGTTAATGAGACTTCATGCATAGAAATTGGTATGAGCTGATGACCTCCAACTATCTTTGAAATAATTAATAATGTGCTTAGAGGGGTTTATTTACATATTCATGAGAGTTTATACCATTTGGTTCCAAAGCAGGACAGTGAGAGAATTTAATGTTTTAAATGCATACCGATTTAGCAAGAGGAGGAGTGGTTTAATAGTCTAATGTCAAGATGAAAATAAATATGTAACACCTGAACCAAGCAATTGTATTATTTATTTCCAGTAAAATCTGAATGCCTTCCAAGTTATCTTGTATGTTCCATTGCTGATTCTACACAGGAGTTTGGAAAATTAATATTTCTTATATTTTCTGCTTTTCGAACTTTTACTAGAAAATCATCTATCTTGGAATTATGTATTTATGGAGGGAAGCACTGTATGAAAGGCAGCGAAAGTACTCAAAGGACAGAAGAACGAGGAATGGCGCCCCACCTGCCAGGGTCATGCCGGTGACAGCTCTTCCTCATGGCTCACCTATAACAGTGCCTTGGTAATTGACCACAGTATTAGTTTGCTCAGCCTGCCATAACAAAATACCATGGCCTGGGTGGCTTAAACAACAGAAATTTATTGTCCCACAGTTCTGGAGGCCAGAAGTCTGAGGTCACGGTGTCAGCAGTGTTGGTTTTTCCTCAGGCCTCTCTCCTTGCCTTACAGAGGGCCCGCTTCTCCCCATGTCTTCATGTGCTCCATGCTGCAAGCCTGTCTGTGTCCTCATCTCCTTTTCTTGTAAGGACACCAGTGAGATTGGGTAAGGGCCCACTCTAACAGCTTTATTTTACCTCTTTAAAGACCCTACCTCCAAATGCAGTCACATTTTGAGGTACTGGAGTTAGGACTTCAACATATGAATTTGGGGGCCCACACTTCAGCCTATAACAACCACCTTCCAGAATGTGAAATAAATGCTTGGTGCCCCCAGATTCAAAGAGGGTCTACTGAGTATGAACTCTGTACATGAGTTCTCTCCACAACAGTCCAACTACCTGGTGTTCCTAAGATACACCTGTTCTCCAGCCTTCCCAGACACCCCTCCCCACACTCAGTGTTGGCTGGCTCCCCAGCACCAATACCAGCACACCTAAGGAATGCAGGGATCCTCCTGCCAGTTATCTAATTTTAAAATCTGGACTCACTAGCAAACACTTCATGGAGACACTCTTAACTTTTTCATCTTTTGTAGTCACTGTCTTTGAGGTGGAAAGAGGGCAGCATTTGCAGCCAAGTCTCAGTCCTTGGCTCCACCAGGATGGATTGTTAGGATATGGGGCCTCTAGAAAAAGTTTTTACTGCTTATTGTAGACTAAACTGCTATAACAATAGAACCAGAAATCGAATGACTCACCCACAACTGCCGCTTGGTTCTGGGGTGGGCATTTCAGGTGGGTGTGTGGTTGTTTTTTTTTTTTTTTGGCTTCTACATTCCCACTGGGCCTTGTCAGTATCTTCATGGTCAAGGCTATTCCCCATATCCAAGATTCAGCTGGTGGAGGGGAAAGAAATTATAAATGAGACATGTGTCTTTCATACAGACCCTGGCCCAGAAATGGCACACACCCTTAAATTCTTTAGGCTAGGCCTTCAGTCATTTGGCCACACCTGCGAGGGAGCCTGAGTAATACAGCCTGGATAAAGGCTAAGGAAACAGAGAAAAGAAGAATTTAAGCCAACACCTGGAAGTCTCTGTCAAAAAGGTATTCCTTTAGGGAACGGGTAGCTCAGCCTCCAAGTGGAGGACTTGGCTGTGCATTAAGGATTTAGGAACCTTGGGCAGAGGATGGACTTTGTAGTCAGATGGTGCTGATTCTATTACAAACCCGTTCGACTGGAGATTGAGCTGAATGATTTCCTCATTTTAAAATGAAAATAATTCTGAAACTCAGAGATAATTAAATCAGATTGTGTGTAAAAATGACTGGCACAGTTCCTGTACAGAATAAGTATGATAGCTCCCCAATTTCAGAATGTATTCTAGAAACTTACAGCTCAAGTGGGAAACCTGAAGCTGTAGCTTAGGTTTAATTGAGATTTTATGGCTAAAATGTAAAAATCTTATTTTTCTTTTGACTTTTTCTACATTGATAAATTATGGAAAGAATTCCTTTGAATCGAGCATTAACATTATAAAGAAGTATAAAATGTTGCATAAATATAAGCTTGCAAAAACAAATGCTCTGAAAGTTATTGATAGTTCTTAGTAAAATTCTTAATTTAGATTTATTCCACATAATCAGATTTTCCAAACTAGTGTTTTATAAGAAGGAATATATGTAGGAATATAAATGGTTGCATTACCGAGGCTACCATTCTTTATTATTTCTCTTCTTTTACTGATAGCATTGGTAGGCTGCTTTAACTGGGTTGTTAGGATAACTTTTAAGTCCTTTCTTGAAAATTTTATATTCTAAATAAGCCATCAATGGGTAACGAGTAAAATTCATTTAGTGTGCTTCTGGACTATAATCAAGTATAATATTGAATGATATGTAGTCTGAAATTCAAATCACCACATTCTACTGGAATTGAGAGGTGCACTGAAAGAAGTGAACTCCAGATTATGATGCAATGTGGTACAGGAAGAAAATTTTACAACTCCTATTTTTATTTACTTTTTATATCACCCTTCAGATTCTTATTGTTTTTGTGCATGTGTTTAAATGTACATAAAGTAGCAGTCATACTTGTATTAAATAAATATTGGTATTCATACTCAATTTTTTGTTTTTTACTGATAGAGGTTCTTGACCAAAATTTTGGACTGCTGCC
>RJWJ010040038.1:0-14160 GCA_004363605.1 Indri indri | reverse complement strand
AGATGACTTTGGCACTGGCCACCTCTAGCGCCATGAGCTCCAGAGTGGAGATGTCAGCTGAAAGAACCATGAATGATTCTGCTCTCCTCTTTGAGTTTTCTGTCAGTCTCCTCCAGAATTAGATTATAAGTTCTGTGAGAGCAGAGTAAGTATTAATAGACAGTCTCACTCTTAGAGAAGGCTTGTCTTCTTGTCTGACATGATGAAAGGAGAAGAAAAAGTTGCCTTTGGATATCTCTTCATGGCACCAAGGCAAGCCCTTTGCAGTCAGCTCACTAGCTCACGAGGTCCTCTGAGTTCAACACCTGCCACTTTAGATCTTCTAAACAAAGGGATGGGAACTACTATTTACTACGTGCTTGTGTCCCAGGTACTGGGTTATAAATTCCCAGAGTTTATCTCCTTTAACCCACATGATGAAGTTTGAGGTAGGGATCATCTCTCATTTGTATTTGGAGAGAGCAGAGGTTGGAAGGGGTTGAGGAACATATCCAGCATCATTCAGCTAGCAAGTGACACATCTAGGAATTGAATTTAGGTCTGTGTGAGTCCCCAGTTGTATGCTCAGAGTGCACCAAAATAGTGTCTGGCACAAAGATACTCCTAAAGACCTCATAAAACCCTCTAACAGCCATCAAAGACCCTCCCAAGAACCTCACAGTCCTCTTCCCAGCTGGTGACTTAGATTTAGGGCTTTTTTCTCCCTTTTCCCTACCCAAAAAGGCCGACACACTGAGCATCAGGGGCATATTGTCCCTACCCCTTTCTCCTGAGCTCCCCCCACCCACATCTGCTGCCAGATGTTCAACTGAGCTCACCTGATGCCAGGTGGCCTGCCTTCCCCAAACCATCTGTGAGCTCCTTGCGCTCAGAATCCAGTTAGCCAACCTTGCGCCCCTCATCCCACCCCTTTCCAGTTCCTAAGATTGTACTCCGCACACACTAGGTGCTTAATTTTTTTTTTTTTTTAAATAGACTAGTGTACAAGGAATAAATATGATGTGTACACAGATTCGGGTCCAAACACCCACCCACTAAGACCATAAAACAGATTTCCCAGGTCTCTTTGATCATGCCAACTATTTTCACACAAGGAAAAAGAAAAAAAATAACCCCCCCCAAAAGGTACATAAAAAGTAAAGGCTAGAGCTAGGTGCGAGGATAAATCACAGTCAAGTATGCTGTCTGGAAGTCGTAAAGTGTGGCCCACGTGGGCAGGCACAAGGCGGTAATGGACGGAGCCGGCCGCGTGTGCGGTGCTGCGGTGTCTGCGTGGCGGCTAATGCACAGCGCTCGTGGCCGTATCAGAGCCCAAACCGGTAATGCGCGCCCCTCACACAGCACAAGCCCAGACGCTAAAAGCAGCCGCGCCTGCCGTGGTTTTAGCAAGGCTCGATAGATTCTCACATAGGCAGCGGGGCTGGTACACAGGGGAGGGGAAACAGCTCCTGTGGGAATTCTGAAGCCTTTTAAAGGAGTTGGAAACCGCTTTTTACCAATTGTCTTCCTTTCCTTTAAAGGTAGGGGTGGGGGGTAGGTGGAATCGACCCCCTCAGCACAGGTTCCCAGAAGCGTATGTAATGATGACATGATCTCTTTGGATCCTCCAGGAATGGCTTCACTGAATAGAAGGGCTCATCGCAGGTAGCAGCTCTGCTTTGATTTGGAGTCAGGTACCAGGCAAAGCACTGTGAAGAGAGAGGACCTGCCTTGAGTCATTTCTGTGCTCAACTCAACCCTGTGTTTTTGTGGGGTTTTTTTTGTTTTGTTTTGTTTTTTTTAAGATAAGGTCTTGCTCTGTTGCCCTGGCTGGCCTTGAACTCCTGGCCTCAAGCAATGCTCCCACCTCTGCTTCCCAAAGTGCCGGGATTACAGGTGCAAGCCACTGCACCTGGTCTCAATCCTGTGCTTTCTGTTCAGTGCTTAAGACAACACTGCACAATGGGTAGCGCCCCTTTACAAAGGAGGCTTGGGGAGGTGACGTGTCTCTTCCTGCTCGGGAATCTAGTGGGCGGCAGAGCTGGCACTGGAAGCCAGGCCTAGCGATGGCAAAGCTCAGCTTTCCTCTATTGCGTCGGCTTCCATGAACTGTGAAAGCCTTTCCCACGCCTGTATTTACCCAGCAGCAATTGCCTATGATTTAAATAGGGAGACAAGCGACAAACATATGAGAAATTAAATAACTACCAATGCAAAATGACAAGAGATATCACAAGACCACACATGAGTAGATGGCAAATGAGTAGTAGAGATAGTACTTTGCTGATTATTTAGACTGTCTTTACCCTTGGCATAGAAAATTCACTTTGTCAACATAGATAACTGTACCAGAAGTGACCCCAGGGACCTTAATATAGACTTGCTTTATTACAGTAGGAGTGTAAGTGAATTGGCACACTGTTCAAAGGATATAAGCAGCTCCCCACAGTGATTTCAGTTCAATTAAGCTGGGTATTGACAATCTGTAGACCTCCCTTCCTTCCAGCATTGTGATAGAAAAATTGCAGTTTTTTCTGGCTCTGCAAAGAGACGGATATGTGTGTAGAATGAGGTCTTATTAATCAGAGTTATTTCTTGTCTCTTCCTTTTTTACTTCCCTTTTGTTTGTTCTTTCTTCTGAGTGGTGATCCCCATGGTAACAGTGGAACAGTTTACAGCATCTGTAATTACTATTATTAATAATAATGATCACAATAATAAGACCAATCAGATATAATGAGAGAAAAAATATGAAAGAAAATTAAATTGTGGTTCTGTATATAAACAGTTTACAGCTTCTTAGATGAGAGCCGGAAGAACCGGGTAGGTCACCTACAGACCCAGGAGTAAAGGTTGCTTGAGAGCTTTTCTGGGGTGTTAAGCAGGGAAGATTTCACCACAGGGATGATAATACAAAATGTTCTAGAATATTACATCATTACTCGTGTGCTGGCTTTTTGTGCGACCTTATTTTTTTCTCTTGTGTGCGTGTGTGTGTGCATGTACATATTTTGATCTTATAACTTGAAACTTCTTTTAGATTTGGACCATTACATAATATATGCATAGAAGAACAACTTTAAAGATGCCGAAACCAAGAATCTGGCAGAATACAAACGGTGGCGATTAATTATCTTTTCACTGGACAAAGATACCCAGAAGTCCTAAGGTGCTCAGTGCTAGCCTAGTCTCTGGTGGTATGAGGGTGAAAGACCCCTGTTGACCTTGAAAATTCTCAAGAAAAACAGTTCACTGTCTCCACTGGGCCAGCTTCTATAATACTCTTCTCTCCCCTGCACCCCTACCACACCTGCCCCCACAGACTTCTGCACACCCTCTCCGGTAATCTCTAGAGTACTTGCAATAGCCTGAGACATTTCTCATTCTTGTGTACACAACTTTCTCCCCCCAGATCATGGTAAGATTTGGAGTAGTTAGGGCATTTTCCTCCTGTGTATGTACTCTGGTAGCTAGCACAAAACTAACTGGGCACATATTTGAACACAAGAATGAATGACACATTTCACATCCTGGAAGATCTCATAGCTTTATAGGGAAATATAAAGCTAAAACTCACAATGCAATTTGGGAAATGCTTTACTAGTTTAAAAAACAATATATGGTTATGTCTTTGAAAGAATGCTTTGGAACTTCATCTTGTGTGCTATCTGATGGCCCATGGCCTGTAACCCCTTTGCACATAAAGGCAGCACAGCGGCTGGTGTGGATGTGGGTCCTGAGGTCATTCATACTCATGCCAGCCCATGGTGCTGAATGCAACTTTAAAAACGCAAGTATTTTAGATATATGATAACTTACTTTAAGCTAACTAGGTTGCTTAGTGAAGTGGCCCCTTTCCCTCCTAAGCCGATGATGAAGATGTCCCTGCCTGTTCAAAAATCTCCAAATGCACTCCTTTCTTTGGTCTTGGGCAACTCAATACATGTGCGCTTGCAGCAGTTGGGAAGATAAGGCCATGCTTATAATGGTGGGATCGAGGGGTGTATACAGTAGAAGTGAGGAAATAGAATGACCTGAGTAGCAAAAGATAGTATCAGAGGGCAATGTTCTTCCAGGTTTCTGGGTCCATGAGTACTAAAACCCAAGATCTGTTGAAGAAATTTCAGGAAATGCAAAGGACACAAATAAACAGTCAAGTGAGGCTATTCCTCAGTGAAAAGAGAACTGAACAAGGCAGTGATAATTTATTATATACAGCAGCAGCAGCAGCAGCAGCAGCAGCAGCAGCAGCTATATCATAAGAAATTGCAGTCCATCATGCTCATTAACTTGAGCTCCCCCCAGCTGTCTAAGGAGTGAAGTCCAGCCTCTTGTTCTGATGTTATAGAAAGTTCTAATGTATAGATTCTTCACGCTTTTGAACGCCCTATAATCTGCTATGTGTTCCTGTAAAACATGATACCAAATCATTATAATATGATTATGGATGAAATGATTGATTATAATATCCCTGTTTTCCAATGAGGGAACTTCAGAGACCTTATGTAACTTTCACTGCCGACATGCAGTAGAACACAGGTTCCAATCTGGACAGGCCTGTTTCTAAAGTCAGGCTGTTTCACGGTATTGTTGGTACCATTGCTGCTTTTTTACTTATCACTGATGAGGAAATTGGGCTTTCAAGAAGTAATGATTTGGCTGAGGTTGCTTGACCAGCAGGAGTTTATCTGGTGCATAAACCCAGATATTCTGACTCCACAGGCCTGGCTGTGTCCACTAGTCTCTACTGTCCATCTACTAAATCGACTATCTTAGACATTCCCTTTGCGGATCCAATTTTAATTGAAGCCATGTGTGGGTCCACTTGGGTATGAATCTCCGCTTCCCCACTCACCTAAAAGTCTGTCAAACGAATTTTGCTTGTTTGAAAATCCTTCAGAGAGGACTTTCACACACACCCCTCCAGTTCAAACCATCCTTGCCCAGTCCAGACTAGGTGTGAGGACAGCAGTCACCAAAGCAGACTTTCCTGCAGTGGCATTAACTCCTGGCCTTTCCATATTTAGTCAGGATGACCGGCTAGATCTGCACAGCAACCAACATAGCAGAGGAAGAAAAGATAGGAGATGAGGAACAATCACAGTAGTGATATCAGTGACTCTAAGATAGAACATGATTTGGGTAAAGTGACTCAATGAGTAAACGAATAAGCAAATCAATAAGTGAATATGTGAACAAGTAGATGAATGGATATATGGATGTGAAAATCTGTGTACCTTAGAGGAAAATAGAAGTCCATTTTATTTAGTAATATTGTGCAGAACCAACTTTGGAATGAGATTGGGCACTTTGAGACTGGGGACAAGTTTAATAGATGGATGGGTAGATGTACAGATAGATAAATAAATAGAAAAAATAATGCCCATTTACCTTCTTGTTTTCAATCTTTACCCCACTGTCTCCAGGAGAAAAAGAATCAGAGGTCACCATCCAGATTTGAAATAAAAGCCAGCTGATAGGATCTAGGTTTCAAGTGATCATTTCTCCCACTGTTCCTCATATGGTATTTGAAGCTGGCACTTGTGAACATGTACATGCACTTAGTGGATAGCACTACATACACACATGCATGTCTACGCATGCAGTGATGTCTGCAGTGGTGGGCTGTTACGAGTGCTGGAGATGAAATACATGTAAAATGTCCTAGTACGGAGCAGTAACATAGCATGTATTGTTACAGATTAGATGGGATTTTCCTTCTCTTCTTCTTATAAGTATCATGGATATTTCAAAACTGTCCATCTTTATTTCTCCCTCTTCAGTAATTTGTTATTGAATAATCATTTTTCTTTGGTTATTTTATCAGCATTTGCCTGTATTGGTACCAACATTTCTAAAATCTGGGGTTTTTTTGCAATATTGTTATTTTTAACCAATGTAAATCATGTCTTATTTTTATTTTCAAAGTCAAAATCTAATGACTGATTTTTTTTTTTTTCTTTCTAGAAAATGTAATCTTTCCTCGCTAAAATGGTGGGGACATGTGGGTTATCAATGGGTTGGTTTCAAAAAAACAGTCTTAAGATGAGTCAGAAAATTTAAGCTAATTTAATTTTACGTTGT
Source organism: Indri indri (assembly GCA_004363605.1). NCBI lineage: Eukaryota > Metazoa > Chordata > Mammalia > Primates > Indriidae > Indri > Indri indri. Next base: position 8,097 of record RJWJ010040038.1, on the reverse strand, counting down.
GAGAGGTATTTCCATTTGTAGAGTTGGACAATCCTTTAGAGATCATTAAAACCAAATTCTCTTTCTCTTCCTCCTCCTCTGTCTAATATTTTGAAACGGAACTGCCAGGACCTGAAGTGACTTGTCCCAAGTCGTGTACAGAGTTCGTGGAGAGAAAGAGTTTACACAGGCACCTGGGGGTGTCTGTCCTTTCTCTTTTTCAGCCCAGTCCTGTCAGCTGCTGTGTTGTGATCTTCTGTCTTAGTCACGCTCGTTAGCAGTGGTTACTTTCAGAGCATGTGCTCTTCGTCTAATGGATACGCTTTGAGTCATTTCTTCACTTTCTGGACCTTAGTTTCTCCATTTGTAAAACCGAGAGGGTGAGGGGCGCAGGGAAGAAGCACATGATTTTTATGCTGGGTTCCTTCTCAGCTCTGAGAGCCCATGAAGAGTAATGGTGCGATTATGTGGGCAAGATTCCCAGATGACAAAAGCTTTTCAAGTCTTCGTCTTCTCTCTTTGGCTTTATTTGGGAGGATGTTCAGAATTAAATTGCATGTCCAATTGCAGTCGCTGTTTTAGCCCAGGTTGTTACTGCAGGGTGTCTGATACATCCACATGGTGCCTTGAAACTTCCTATTTTGGGTTGCTATTTTATATTAACATCCGTGCCTCGGCATCACTAGTATTGCGGTCTCATTTTTGTTGTCAGTGTTGTTGGTTTTAACTAACTATAGAAATGAGCTTCAGAAAAGGGAAATGACTTGTTCCAGCTTGTTATCGGCAGACATATGCTTCACATGTGGATCTCTCAATCTCTTTTCTCCTTGCCTTCCTTCCGTCCCTGTATTAGGCAAAACATGTCCTTCGACCTGATTTAAAGGTCCTCATCCCTGCGTGTTCTTTTATTGTCGATCTTTCCTTTTTTGTTGTTTGCAGATAGAGGTAATAGGGAGAATAAATAATTTTTAAAAATCTGTAATTAAGTGCATTACATGTACAGTGTGGGTCATGTAATCTCAAGATTGTTCTCTGAGAAAATGGTTCTCTGTGAAAATTATCTATGCCAGTGTTTCTCTTATGAGGAAGTGTGTCAGTAGCTGGAAGTGCAGGCTTTGGAGTCAGGCACCCTTGGTTCTAATGTTTGCTTAGTCACTTGTTAACTATGTGATCCTGAGTGTCCTGCCCAATTCTCCTCATTCACATTTTTAAAACAATTTTTGATATAGCAGTATTGAATCCCTTCCAATTTAGATATCATCAATTTTAACTGAAATCATTAACTGCTTAGCATAAAGCCCATGGAATAAAGGCTCTACAAATTCAGCTTTTAAGATTATTGACCCTTAACACTAACTCTGGTGGAGCTCCATGAGGAACAAAATTTCTGTGATAATATTCTGCATAAGTTGAACACTCAGGCGGCGATTAATGGTTGCATGTTGAGTGGCCCATCACACTGTTTGGATGCCCCTTTTCTGACCTCCCATCTAACATTTCTTGCTTTGGGTTGTGTTGTTTGGGCAGAGGACAAGATCTGGACGTCAGTGCAGCACAACAATACAGAGCTGACCCATGTGCGTGGCGCCAACCCCGAGAAGCCCTACGCCATGGCCTTGGACTATGGGGGCAGCATGGAGCAGTTGGAGGCCATGATTGACCGCTCGGAGCACTGTGAGCAGGAGGTGGCCTACTACTGCAGGAGGTCCCGCCTGCTCAACACGCCAGGTAAGACTCACCGGTCCCCTGTCCCTCTGTGTGTGCCACGTGAGACAAATGGGCCTCCCAAACCCAGAGTATCAAGGAGAGGGATATTTGCCAAGAAGGGGGCTACACTTACAGTTGTTCACTGTGCAGTGGAGAGACGTGTGGCCAAGAGAGGTCTAGTTGTGTTCTAGTTCTGGCTCTGTAACCCAGGATGGGACCTAGAGAGAGTTCTGTCCCCTCTCAAGGTTTTCTTCTCATTGTCAAAAAGAAAACAATGACAACGACCATCCTGCAACAGTTATGAGAATGAAAAGCTTCTGGAGAGTAATGGCCCTTGACGAGGGCATTTGAGCTCAGCACAGAAAGTGTGGCAGTGGGAAATGCTGTTTCTGGGAGAGGGACTAGAGCGTGAGAAGGTACCAGGATCTCAGCACACTCACCCAGGAGGGACAGTTGTGTCTGGGGCAGAGGATGCATAAAGGAGCGGCATCAGGCAAGGGGGCCGCAAGGCAGGCCGCCAAGCCTGTGTGTGCACATTAGGAATAGTACGTGGAAAGTGGAAGTCTTTGTGGAAATGACTTTTTAAAAATAAAGTTTGCTTTTAGAAATAATTAGACTAATCCTATTTATTTTTTTTCGATTTTTTGAAAGAGTGATTGGTTAATGTAGTTGTTAACATGCTTGCACAAAACAAAACAAACTCTAGGACTGCTTACCAAGACCCAGCAGAGTTTTTGCAAGTGGCCGGGAGGGATTTGTCAAAGTTTATGCACGCCCAGGGAGTCTGTCATTTTTGTGAATGTCTGTTCGTCATTTGTCTCATGGAGAAAAAAAGGCCACAAGGGTATGAAGTATTTAAGAGAGGGTGTCACAATCTCTAGCCTCAAGAAGCATACAGTCCAACACTTGGAAGTTGGGGATTTTGAAAGGCTAAAGAAAAACAGACAATAAAATGTCAACAAAAGAGAAGTGACAGAAGCCTAACTAAATACAGCACATTGCCTGGCTGATCTAGAATCTTCAGGGAAGACATTGTTCCACATAAGTGAATTTTCCAGATAACTGTCACTTATCCTTTTAAGCACCAAAAATCTTTCCAAAGAATTTTTAACTATTTGAAATGAAAATCTTTCTCAAATGGATTACACGCTTCCTTGCCTTCTTAAACAGAGAATTCTGAACATAAAATGTAACCTTTTCTTGATGACTCAGGTCATCATTGTGAAAATCAATTATCGTGCTCTCCCCAGATTCAGCCGTGCTTGCAGGGCTGATTAGATCGCAGACACTGGTTAGTGTCCCTTTTCCCTGAGTCCTCAGAGGGTCCTGCCCCGAGAGATTCAGTGTTTGTATTTATTCACATTTCTCTCTCCCTTGGCTGTCGGGACTGCACGTGCTCCTCTCAGCACTGTCCCCAGGGTATCTCTTGCCAGAAGTCACCCTCTCTGCTCTTCATTGCATTGCTTCTGGTTTTCTAAGGATTGGGTTTGTGAAAATTATGGGTGTGTGCTCATGTTGACTACGAGACTTCCTCTAGCACATGCATTCTGTGGTGTCGGTTTGTCTCCGCCGTTGCCTTTATACCTGTGCCCTTTACCTAACTCAGCTGTCTCCCATTCCCCGATTATGTTCCAGTGGGAAGGGCATGGATTTGGGAGCAGGCCATATTGAGAATAAGGGCTTAATCCTGCCTTTTACTCGTTATGTGACATTGTGCAAGCTGCTTAATTTCTGCAGTTTCAATTTTACCATCTGAAAAGTTTACATGAAAATCCCGAACCCTAAAGCTGATGTGAAGACTGAAGAAAACATGTGGTCTGAACTCCTTGTGCTGTGCTTGAGGCATATTAGGTATCCAACAAATGCCAGCTTGCTCGCTGCTTGCTTCCATCCCAGCAGGGAAGGTCCAAAATGTATGTTGTAACAAGAAACAAGCACAAAGGGGAATTTTATTTGTACTTTAACGGTGTAAATAGAATGATTATAACAATTATGTAGTAATAGAATTGATTAGAAAACTCATGCATGCAGATAATTTCACCCCCTGGGGATGACCACTGTAGCATTCAGGTGTGAATCCTTCCCCCTGTACATTCACAGACACTGTGGGAACCTACTATCCATCTGTTTGGGTGTGAGGGTGTGAGGGTCCTCATTAATCCTCTTTCCCCCATGGGTTCTGGACCAAAGAAGGGAGATGAAGGAGGATGATGGGCGTGTGCCTGCAGTGTCTGCTTTCTTCTGGTGAGCCGGCTTCGAGAATGCAGCATGGAGCAACCCGTCCCTCGACCTCCACCTGCAGACCAAACACTGCTTGTGGGTGTGGTGGGGCTACGGAGCACTTACCCTGACAGTGCCATAGAGATGTGGCCCCAGCCTCACACCCTTGCCGCAGGGACAGAAGCCACCTGGGCCCCCAAGTAGGTGAGCTCGCCTTCTGGAAGCAGGAATGGAAAGAAAAATGTGCACCATTTGTAGCCACATGGATCTGAGCACCAACACCCAGGGCACACACCTCCTGGGACATGTTCCCGGTCTTTCTTGTCACTGAGCCACTCCTTTCCCCTGGGGAAGGCTAAGGACAGAAGGCGAGGACAGGATGGTAGAGACTTCCTCCTACTTGCCTACCTGCCATTCTATTTAATAGAAGAGTTGGGCAAGTTTCTCCTTTATCAGCTCAATCCGGGTGTAGCAGAAAGGACATACCTGCCCCCATGATACTGTTTTACAGCCTGTATTTGTCACACACAAAATGTACAAATATGTTTCCACATCAGTAAACATGACTTCATGCTATCATTTTGATTAACAACAGAGCATTACATTACATAGATATAGTCTAATTAACAAGTCTCCTATTTGAACATGTAGATTGTTTCCATTTCTTCAAGTAGTGCTGCAAGAACGTTTTTGTAAGCAGATCTTTGTGAATGTAACTGATTATATCCTCAGGATAAATTCCTTGAGGTGCCATTTCCAGGGCAGAGAGTGAGCATATTGTTAAGGCTTTGCACCGTTAAGGGTTGCACCGCTTTATGCTTCCAACAACACTGGGGATCGGGTGCCCGTTTCCCACGGTGGCTGTTATCACTGTACATTAACTTTGGCAATCTGATAAGTGGAAAGAGGGATCAAGACAATTATAAATATTGTTTGTCGTTAATTTTTTTTTTTTTTGTAAATTGTGTGGACTGATTCCTATAGCTTGTCGGCCACTGCTAACTGGAGGCCAGGGTTGGTAGAAGCTGTAAAGTATTGTCAACTGTGGCTGCAGGTAGACTTAAATCAATAAGAAAAGGAAGTGCAGGATGCCTTCTTGCTATAGATTCTTCTCTGTACCATAAGGAGCAAGGCCCCTGGCCCCCTAAATAGAAGAAAAGACATACAAATTTTTTAGTGTATATACACAGGAGCCTTCAGAATGAAGACCCAGAGATACCGGGGAAATTTTCCTTTTCTCTCTTTTTTTTTTTTTTTTTTTTTGAGACCGAGTCTCGCTCCGTCACCTGGGCTAGAGTGCAATGTCACGATCATAGTCACTGCAACCTCAAACTCATGGGCTCAAGCGAGCCTCCTGTCTTAGCCTCCCGAGTAGCTGGGACTACAGGCATGTACCACCATGCCTGGCTGATGTTTTTATTTTTTGTAGAGATAGGGTCTCACTATGTTGGCTCAGGCTGGTCTGAAACTCCCTAGGCTCAAGTGAACCTCCTGCTTCAGCCTCAAAAAGTGCTAAAATTATAGGCATGAGTCACCAGGCCTGGCCCTGGAAATTGTCCATTTTTATGGTTAGGTCCAATAAAGTATGGACAGCCAGGTAGAAATATGATTGAACAAAAGGGTATGGTCTAATGCTAACAGAGTGAGGAAACCCAGCAAGGCCTGTCTGTCTAGATTCTTCCTGGCCTCTCTGAGCTGCGTTCCCTCCTCCTGGGTGACGGGCAGGGCCCTCTCTGGAATGGTGGTGACTATGACCTACGGTCAAATGAGGTAAGCCAGATAATTTCTTCATGGCCAGTTTTTACATAGAATAATTTTAGGTTTTATGGCTGGATTTTGGGAAAAGTGGTTCTGGCTTTTGTGACCTCAGGGAAGAGGGGTTCTAGTTTCTACGGCTAAGCTCAGAGAGTGGGACTGAATGGCAGGGGGACTGGAGGTCACAGAAACACTTTTGATTCTGAGGCCTCCATTTTGGGGCACTGCTTTCTGAGCCCCATCAGTGCTATACAAAATAGATAACAAAGGGAGAAAATGAAAGACGGCAGGATGAGAGAAAGAAGAGAATATTGAATGGCCACCCATGACTGAGGCTTCTTATGTTTGAGGTTACTTACATGTGGGGGACTGTTCAAGCATCATCTCTAACCTAGACAGCAGATCTGCACAGTAAGGGTTATCCTTGTCTGGCCTTTCAGAAAACAAAGGCTCAGAGACTGTAAGATGCTTGTTTAATGCCACATAGCTGGGGAGGGACAGATCTGATTCTTGCAACCAGCTTCACCAGAAGTCAAAGCAAGAATGCTATTTCTGATATACCACTCAAAGCCCCAAAGAGCCAAAAGGCACAGGAAGTGGGGTAGTCAGGGAAAATAGTAGTTTTTATATTTTTCTTTACTGTGTAGGGAAATGGAGATGACAGCAAAGAGTAGCCAGAGCTCTCTCTGCTAAGGCGCGTGGTTGTCAGGGCTGCTTGAATCGGGCAAATTCCGGACAGCATCGAAGGGTTTGTGCCATCCTCGCCTAGACGCAGTAGCTCTGCGGCCCACACGCTCCTTCATGGGCTGGCCCTGTGGATCCCTGAAGGGCATCCCCAGAGCCCCATTCGGCTCTGGCTTGGGCTTTGTTTCCATTCATCTAGTAGCAGCAGCGGGAGAAGGAGAAGGAAGACTGGCAGGGTGAAGCCATGCATGGCTCACCACTGTGTCTTTTTCATTCAGTTTGTGACTGAACCATGACACTGTCATTTTCTGACAGTTTCCTCTGATATTCTTCCCCAGAGCTACTGATAAGTGCCAACCAATGGAATGTGTCATCTGTCTCCTTCACCGAAGGTTTGTGCTAGAAACTCTCTCCAATGACTCTCCAAGACAGCAGAGTCCATGGAAAAGGTGTCGGTTATTCCCCATGCGTCCTTCACTGTGCCGGCCGCTTTCCACCTGGAGCCTTCTGCAGGGCCCAGGGCCTAGGCCCCATGCTACAGAGCACCTTCCATGACAGGGCCGGGGAATCTCCAGCACCCGTGATCAGCAGTACCTTGCCACGGGGGAGGAGGTGGCCACTTGTCCCTGGGTGTAAGGGCTGCCCTGGTTGAGCGCAGGCCTTTTCTCACTTGTCAGAATCTCCATAAGAATTTTGCCTGAAGGAATTTTGCCAGGGTCCTGAAGGCAGCATATGATGAGCATGTGAAATGAAACAGGACCCAGCTCAGGAGACACCTACAAAGAGGACAGAAAAATAAATCTCGAGGCCACAGTCTAGAAGATGCTTTAATCACATGGCCAATTAGCTCCATAGCCCACAACTTCCCCCAGGAGGAAAACAAGATTGAGACAGGCATAGGAAGGTGATCACTGGAGAAGCCAGGTGCCCAGGTCCCTGCTGGGAATGTCCATTGAAAGGCCTTCCTATCCCAAGTTCTCTTCTAGCAGTCTCTGTGGTGGCCGGAATGCCCCCACTGGATTTCCTCTTTGGGATGTAACTATCTGGTGTATGCATCCTTTTGCACTTACCAGTCTGTGTAATGAGTGTCTATGTGGGAATACCCTCCCCAGTGAAGCTGTGAGCTCTGAAAACCATAGGTAAGAAGTCAATATTGAAACACATGAAACCATTGGAAATTCAGGCTCCATTACTTTGAAATCTAATAGCCGTAGGACAGCCTGAGCCAGAGTTTACTTTGTTTTTTCTAAACAGAAAGCATTTGCGGAGCAAATCAGTCATGCAAACAAGATTGCCACGAGGAGTGTCTAACTTCTGCAGTAGAGCTGAGGATCCAGTGCCCTATAGTACTTCAGGACCCCTATTTACCTACCGCAATGGGCTGGTTAAAAGTCATTCCTATTTATTCATTCATGCAGGTGCACATGGTTTCTACCTGCAGTCAATGGCTTTACCTAGTTATGTTCCAGCGGAATTTAAAAGGATACAATCCTATTTCTTTTTTTTAATTTTATTTATTTATTTATTTTTTTATTGTTTGTTGTTTATAGGGGTACAGGTGTTTAGGTTACGTATGTTGCCCTTGCCCTCCCTTCCCCCCAAGTCCCAGTCCCAAGCGTGTCCATCTCTCGGAGGGTGCGCATTGCACCCTTTGTGTATGCATATATCCGTCCCCTCCTCCCCCTCGCCCCTCCCCCTTCCCCCTCCCTCCCTACCCGACATCCAATAGATGTTATTCTTATATGTACACTT
>RJWJ010040037.1:0-14163 GCA_004363605.1 Indri indri | reverse complement strand
TCTGAAATATGGAAATGCTCAATAATTGGCAGATCGTTTTGTTTTATTTTGTTTATAATCAGATTCCTAGGCAAAAATCCCAGGCAAAAGGTGCAAACTTTGGCCATCAGAAAGCTATCAAGGGATCCTCACTGCGTGCTTTGCATCTTTCGATCTAATAGATGAAATAAAATGGATTTCTACAGCTTCTTCTATTCCACAAATTAATTTGAATACAGCAGATTCAAAAGCAGATTGTCTTAATTAAGGCAAAGCATTTAGGACAGTGCCTGGCTCATAGCAAGAATTCTCATTGCTATTATCATCATTAAAATAACTTATTTACATTTGATCTCTCAAAAACAGAATTTTTAGAAAGTAATTTATTTCATGATCAATTTCTTATTTTGAAGAATGGTGTATTACTGCTTTCAAATATTCACAATGATTTACCAAAAATAAATAAATTGGTAACATATATCTAAGGAAGAAAAATTTTAAAAATCCGTAATACAAGCACTCACAGATATTCCTTCCTACTATGCTAAAATTTCTCTCTAGTTCCCTTCGCGTATTAATCTGTTTGCTTATATTAATTGACTTCTACTTTTTGAAAAGGCATATTTACACAGGTTTGCCTTCATTTATAACAGCATCTATTCCATAAGATTTTTTATATTAGTAAATATTTTCAAAAAAGAAATTTTTTTTTTATTCAGAGTATTCTACACTTTATTTAGTCATTACCTTATCTTTGGAAGAGTAAGTTGTTTCTAATTGTTAGAATAAATTCAGTACAGTTATGGTGTGCTTACACATAAATTATTGTTGCATATCTGATTATGTCTGCAGGGTAAATTCTATGAAATACAATTACTAGAGCAATGAATATTACTGTTTTCAAATCTCTTGTTTCACCTTATTAAATTTCTCTCTAGAACCCCAGTGGTTCCTCATCTCAATCAAAGTGAAAGCCAAAATCCTTATAAGGCCTACATACGTGACCCACTATTAAAGCTCTGACCTCTCGTTCATTACTTTTCAGGCCTTTGTTCTAGCTAGTTTCTCCTTCTCTCAGCTATTTACCTGGACTCTACCCTATCTCTGGAAAATTTTTCTCCAGTTTCATCTCCTTAATGAAATTTATCCTTACCATCTTATTTCTTCTGCAACTTACGCCCTCAAAGCCCTGACTATATAATTTAACTATTTATTGCATTATTTTTAATTTTCTCTCTCCACTCTATACACTCCATATGCATAGGGATCTTTAACTGTTTTGTTCAGTGATATATCCCAATTGTCTATAGCAGTGCCTCATGCATTTATAGATGCTAAATATTGGTTGTGTAAATGAACATACTGACTACCAGCCACTAGATATGAGCTTGTCTATTGTGCAACAGTCCCATAACCTATGTGTGTTTTCTTCTGGGTCTTCCATATCGATCATATTTTCTCCCCATTTTCCCTGTTGTGTTACCTTTACTTCTGTATTCTAGAAGTGATTGCAAAGTTATCTTACAAATCATCAAAGTTGTTTTCTCTAAAATTGATTTTGAAATTTGTCGTTTTTAATAACTTAAATATTCTTGTGTGTATATTGGTTTGTGTAAATACGGGTGATCCTTAAATAGTAATATTTACTATAGTAAGTTCTAATATTGACTATATTATACTATACAGTAACTATTACTATTTACTGTAACTAGTAATATTTACTACAGTAAACCATAGTAAATATAGTTGACCCTTATATAACACAGGGGTTAGATGTGTCAAGCACCCAGGCAGTCAAAGATCTACGTATAATTTTTGACTTCCTAAAACTTGACTAATAGTCCACTGTTTACCAGAAGCCTGACTGATAACAGAGTCAATTAACACATTTTGTAATTTTATGTGTATTATATGCTGTACTCTTACGATGAAGCAAGCTAGAGCAAAGAAAATGTTATTAAGAAAATTGTAAGGAAGAGAAAATATATTTACTATTCATTAAATGGAAGTATATCATCATAAAGTTCTTCATCCTTATGGTCTTCACATTGAGTAGGCTGAGGCGGAGGAGGAATAAGGGGTTGATTGGTCTTGCTCTCTCAAGCAGAGATGGAAGAGGTGGAGAAGGTGGAGGGGGAGGCAGGAGAGGCAGGCACACTTGGGGTAACTTTTAGTGAAAAATCCATGTACGAGTGGACCTGCACAGTTTAAATCCATCTTGTGCCAGGTCAAATGTATATTTTACATTTCTTATGATTTTCTTAATAACATTTTTTTCTCTAGCTTTATTGTTAGAATAATGTATATAGTACCTGTAACATACAAAATACATATTAATCAACTGCTTATGTTATTGGTAAGGCTTCCGGTCAACAGTAGGCTGCTAGTAATTAAGTTTTGGGGGAGTCAAATTTATATATGGATTTTCAACTGCATGGGGGAGGCGATCGGCACCCCTAACCCCTGTGTTGTTCAAGGATCAATTATAATACTTAATTTTTCTGTTGCCAGCAAGTCTAAACAAAAGCTATAAATTCAAGACAGTATCACTCCCATGACTTTTTGTGACAAAACTTATTACTATTTCTGACTTCAAATTCCAGAATAAAAGTGCTAACATTTACCCGTTGATATATTTCTTTATTACATTTCTAGAAACAAAATGAACAAATACATGGAAGGAATATAAGCGTGACCACCACTTAGTGAGATCCTGATTTCTGAAATAAATAAATTCATTGCAAAGGCGCCTCCTCATTTCTTTCCCACGTTTTATTTCCTTTTGGGGCAAAAGTGTGTTTTAGCTTCTATGGTGGTGATTTTCATTTCATATCTTTATGTCCATAATTAGTGAAAATTTTTCTTTGATTTTCTTTTCATGATTGTATGTCTTAGTTTTACAGAGAGATTTTTAGTTTCTATTTGACAGAATATATTCTGCTACCTTAAACTAAAAGGACTATATAGAATTTTATTCCTGCTTTTTCAATGATCAATTTTTGCATTCTTGTATTATTATAGTATTTTATTTTATATTAGAATCATATTTTCAATAACTTTTATTTTTGTATCTCATACTGTTTTCTCTACATGTCATCCTATACTCACTCTAATCTCTCATAAAGGTCAAGGTTTCTTGTATATTAAAGTGGATTCTGTATAATCTTTGAAAACTATTGATTGATAAATTATGTTCAGCAGAATGTCAGTACTTTTTTTGGTGAGGAAACTGGCAGAAACTCAAATGTAGAGGAAACTGTTGGTATGCCTCCAGATCCCCTTTACTCAGCTCACAGCGGCTGCTTCTTCAGGGAATTGCCTTCGAATATGACCATATAAGGAGGATATGCCTCCAGAGCGCCACCCGATGATAAGGGGAGAGGACAGCCTATATTTAATGATTGACTGATGTTGAAAACAAGATGTTAGACTCTTGCCTTAAGGTGCAAATGTCTTATAGAGATCTTGCTCATCTATCTTTAGTTCTATTCCTAGGTATCTATAATATAATGTCTATTGCTAGAAATAGAAATAAAACTGATTATTTTATATTGACATTGTACTTAGTAGCATTGCTTAATTCAGATACATACATACATATATATATATGTATATATACATATATGTATTCTAGGTAGACAATCATGTTCTCTATAAATGGTGACAATTTTATTCCTCCATGCAAAATCCTAATGAAATTCATTTCTTTCTTTTTTGTTTGCTTATTTGTTTTATTACTCTACTCAAGAAGATTTCCATTAAAATGCTGAATAGAAGCAATGATTGCAGGCATCCTGTACAATATTTTTTTAAAGAAAAGTGGCTCTTCAAATGCAATTCCAGGGTAATTTTACTAGAAAAATGGTAAAGTCCTGGAAACAAAAGCAAAGCAGTCCACTCTTACCAACAGGAAGTTTATGATCTTAAAGAAATCTCACATTGTCTACATTTTTATGACTTTCTTTGTCTTCACACTCTAAGATCTTGGCATAATACTTAAGATCTTCCCCAAGTGAGTCAGGTATAAGGCCCTCAGTCTCTTCACTGGTCTCTCTCTCTCTCTCTCTCTCTCTCTCTCTCTCTCTCTTCATATATATATACATACACACACACACACACACACACATACATATGTATTTATATCTGTACATACACACACTCTAAACATTTCATGAGTTAAATAACCCTGAAGAGGATTTAGAGGTTCAAGGGATGGGGTCACATTGAGAATCACATAGACACTCACTGTCTTTTCAATTCCAATCTGGAATAAATGGGATATTAGTTTTTTCTCAACTGCAACAGATCTCCCAAGCCCAAGCTCCCACATCCCCACTTTCTGTTCCCAGGAGCCTGCCAGCATATTTTCTCCTAACAATATTCTCTTCAAGTCTAGTGTCGACTGTTAGTATTGATCATTTTCCCATTTTTTTACGTTTGTAATTCACCTTGTCCAGTGTCTGAACCACAGTTAAGTACGAGTAAAAAATATTGTTAAGGAAAAAAAAAAAAAAAGAAATCTCACATTATCAAAAACCACATTTGGGTTCAGGAAACTAACAAATGTCAGACTTGCAAAGCCAAAGTTGTGGGTGGGGTCTTTTGGCAAAAATTTCAATTTGTAACAAACGTTCTCTTTTTTAAAGCAAATGTGTTTACTTTGTTATTGCAAGCTATAAAATTGACAAAAATGAACCTAGACATCACTGAGCAAACTCTTAACAGCACTTGAGTTTAGTGCCCAAATCAACAAGCTTCCTGAGTGTTGGCTCTCAACCCTGGCTGCATATTAAATCACCATAAGAGCTCTTAAACATGCAAATTAAGTAAGAATCATTATATATTTTTTTTAAATCTCTGGACAAGAGCTTTTAATATTGCACCATTAAATATCATAATTGCTCTAAATTTTAAGTTAATCTTTCCTGATTAACAAAGTTTCATTTTATTTGTAGTTTGTTAAAGTTTTTAGCATGGATGACTAATTTTTATCAACTGCTTTTTGTATCAGTTAAAAAGAACATATAATTTGCCTTTTTTCTAATGTAGTGATATAAAATAATTTATTTTCAAATAATAAGCCAATTTTACATTTCTGGGAAATCCAACTTAGTTGTGATATATATTACACTTTAACATATTATATAACATATTGCTGGATCCAGTTTTCTAATAATGTGTTCATGATTTTTGTATTTAGGTTTTTGAGATAGGTCTGCAATTTTCCTTTATTGTATTATCCTTGTCTATTTCTACAATCTAAGGCTCTTTATATCTCAAAAAATGTATTGGTATATGTTCCATTTTTATCTATTTTTTGATATTTTGTGTAGCATTGGTGTTATTTCTTCCTTAATTATTTTGAAGAATTTTCAGATAAAGCCACTTAGTCTAGGGGTTTTTTCTCTGGAAAGGCTATAAATCAAGATTATATTTTTCATAGGTATAGAGATATTTATATTTTCTATTTCTTTTATGTCAGTTTTGATAAAGTTTTTTTTTCTCTAGGAATTTTTCAATTTCAACTCAATTTTTAAGTTTTGGAATGAAGTAGTCCATAATAGCCTCCAATTAGCTTCTTACAAATCTGTCCTTTAATTACTTCTTTGGTGTCTGCCCTAAACATTATTAAACGCTCAGATTATAATTGCCAGCATAAAATAACAAAATCTACTTTTATTTAGTATTTTTCTCAATTCCTAGACATGCAAACTTACAATCTTCGTATTGTTGTTATCTATTTTCATTTTCAAAAATATTTTTATCAGAGATTTACTGTTAGGATGATATTCTTCACCTTAGCACTGTAAAAATGTCATTCTTTTATCTTCTGACTTCTATAGTTTATAGTGGAAAGTTACGCCCGAGTTTTACAATTTGAAGATAGTGAATCTTTTACCTCTAGCTAACTTTTTTCTTGTTTTAGTAGTAACTAGTTTTACTATGATGTGCTGAAGTGTTGTTATTCATCGAATTTTTTTTCTGCTTTGGGTTAACAGAGTTTCTTGAATGAGTTGCATGAGTTGATATCTCATTAGTTTTCAAAGGTCTTTATCATTATTTTCTTGATATTGCTTCTGACCCACTTACTGTCTATTACTTCCTTACTGAGACTCAAATTATATTTATGTTAAAACTTTACCAGGCCCTACATAATTTTTACTCTGTTTTCTCTAAATTTATGTTCTTTTTTCTTCTGCATGATTCAAGCCGACTTTTTTTTTTTTTTACCAATATAACTTATAGTTTATAGTAATCATCTATTCTACATTATGTAATATGCTGAATCTATTAAGTTCTTAACTTCAATTATTCTTAGTTCCATTATTTCTAGATTTATTTTTAATATAGTAAACTTCCCTGATGAAATTCTTTATCTTATCCATCTATTTTCTCAAGCATATTAATCACAGATATTTTAAAGTCCCTAGATGATAATGCCAATATTTGGATTTGGACTTTATAATTTTTATTTAGTTTTTGGTAATTTAGATATATTTTATATTAATCCTATCAATTTGATTGAAGTTTGGAAATTTATATGAAAAAAATTGTCAAGGTTCTACATGATGTAACAGATTAATTTTCTTCTGGCAGCACATAGACTATGGGCAGCAGCATCTTAATTAGTTTACTTCCAATTTGCTATTATTATACTTCTAAGTACTACCCTTTCCTGGGTTCATAACTAAAATGCCTTTGGTTATTTACTACTTTCTTTTCTTCTGGATGGGCTCTCAAATCCAATTTTTATATCTCTAGCACAAGAAATCTGCTAAAATATCTGCTTATCTTTTAGCCGCTGAGTAACTATTTTCCATTTTCTGTTTTGAGCACATTTCCCTGCCCATGTTCAACTTAGGAAACTGTCTCAAGAGGAAATTGCATGCAGCATTCACGGCTTACTTCTTCGTGCTTCACTTTTCTTTGAGTTTTGGTCCCTCAAGTTGTGAATGCCTTGGCAGCCTGAAATTCAAATTTTAGTTTCACTTGTCCAGGGAAACTGCTGCAATATCTCTATTACTACTTTCTGTTCAGGCTCCATATCTCACTGTTGAAAGCAAATTCCCTGAGGAGAAAATTTCAGCATAAATACATTGCTCCTCTCAATGTGTTTTCATTATCTCTGACTATATCTGGCATCTTGATTCCACAAGCCCTTGCTTCTGTCTGCTTTCTAATATATTCAAACATATGCTATTTTTTCCCCTTAAATTTTATCTAGCTTTGATAGTTATTCTTAGGAGGAAGGGTAGCTTAATACTAGTTACCTTACCATAACTGGAATGGAAATAGTCCAGATATCATTTTATATTTAAAATTCCATTCCTCTAAAATCGTACATATAACTAGTTGTGAAGATGAGATTCAAAACTGTGGTTCATGTTTGTTTGTTGGTCTAGTTAGGTATATACATAATTACATATTTAGAAATTGAGCTATTTACATTAAGAATTCTTTCATATAACTTGATAATGGAGGTTTGTTATAAACAAGTAACACATAACTTGATAATGGAGATTTATTACAAAAAAGTAACAGTCAATTGCTAAGAAAAAGATTCAGAGAGTGTGTGTTGCACTTATTAAACACACACAGACACACACACACAGTCTTCTTCATACTCAGCCTTCATTTACAATTTTTGAGGAAGTAAATTTTACATCTACATGGAGACTCTGAGAGTCTCCAAGAATTCTGCTATAGAAAGCTCCAAAAAGAAGACATGACTTAAAAGATTTAGATTTTTATATAACAGAATTATTTTAAATATCAATGAATTTTTACTCGAATTTTTATTTAAATGTAAATTTTATTTATTGGAATATCACTCCTGGAATACTTCTGTGATATGAACACTTTTATTCCTCATTAATAAAAACAAATTTCTGTTTCAAGTGTAAAATTCAAATTAATCTATATACCTGTTAAACTAGTAGTTTATATTATGTGAAGTATTTTTATAGGTCTTTGTTTCTGTTGTTTTATAAATAATCCATTCCATCAAAATTAAGTCAAAAGTCTTTTTAGAAAATATTGTAAGAGAAAATTAAAAAGGAAATTCTCCTTCCTACTTATTAAATTTAATACAACTACTTATTAATGTTTTATGTGCCAAGTTTGATTTCTCCTCAGAAGACTAGTATAGTTTAATTGTGGAGGAAAAAGAAACTATAAATGAATTACATACTACTATTCACAGAATGATGGCATAAAGTAAATAAGCTGAGAGAAAAATAATGAAGGTTCCTATTTTTTGCATTTTATTCAATTTAACATACTGTAGAAGTTTAGGAAAAATAAATACTGCTGCAGAATGCAAAACTTAAAGAAATCTTGAAGGAGTGTAGCACAGGCCAGGCACCACTGCACTGTAGCCTGAGTGACAGAATGAGAGCCTGTCTCAAAAATAAAAAGATCTAGTTCAGATTGGCTTTAAGACATTTAGGCAGACAAAAAAGGAGATTGATTGAATTCTTATATTTTCAGTTTCTTCTCTATCAGAAATAGTAGGCAATGTCGAGTGGTAGGCTGAATAGAATCCAATCAGAGTGAAGGGATGAGGGTATACAGTTGGTCCTTAATATGTAATGCTTTATTGCTGCACTGTACACCAATTTATGAACATTGCAAAAAACAAGATTTCTTTATATTCAGATTGGAGAATCTGTATGTTATTTCACATTAATTAAAAGTACCAAATGGAGTTTTATTATAATATTATAATATTTTAGAGGAATATCAGCCAAATAAACCTGAATACTGAAGATCTGATAGGCTTTTTTCTTTCCTCTTTCTGGAAACAAAATGAAAACAAAAAGTATAAAACAAGTAAAAGTCTAATTGAAGAAAGAGGATATTGGCTAAAATTTTTATTAATAATAGTCTCTAAGCAAATGTATTTTTATTTACCATCAAATTTTTTAAAAATTATGTGTAACTCATAAGTCAATAATTTTAAGAAACTAAAGAAATTGCATTTTACATTAAATTACATCATTTGAGTTACACAAATCACAGATGCATAGAATACTCCAGCTTGAAGGAACACTGAAGATCACCTAGTGTAGGGATGGCAAATGATTTTCACTTTGCATGCCAACTCTGCCTTACTGGACAAGAGGCCAAGGATCTTGCAGCAATGTCTATCATCATCCCGGGAGAGAGAAACTGAGGCACGTATGTAACATTTCTCTTACACTCAACCTAATCTCCCCCCCCACCCTTCACTTTGCACCCATGGAAACCTGGCACTCAGGAGGCAATCAAATGTTCAATAATCCAGTTGTTCAATAGATTCTAGAGGAGCTAGAACTAAAATCCAGTTCTTTTCCCTTTGCATAATAGTTCCCTTGTATCAATTTTGCTCTTTATTTCCCAAAATTTGTTTTCATCTACCCCTTTCTATGAATCACATAAAATCATAGTCTGTGAAACACAAATTAATTCTTAGGAACTTGATAATGTTGTATACAGTAGATCTAATTAATTCAGGCCTTATTTTCAAGCCTGGTATTATTTTAGCCATGCTGCAAATAGTACAAAAGTTTACAAATTTATTAGTAATATTGCTCACAAAATATTATTTGTATGAAGTAAAAAATATTAATTATACATATTTTTGAAATCATAATATAGCTAAAAATAGCAATATAATGATTTTAATATCAAAATTCTCTTATTTAAAATATTTCCTCTGGAAGCCATCCTTGACCATTTCAATCCATTAAAATTGATTCAAAATGCTTTCCTTGGAATGGATTTTAATTCAGTTGTTTTCCCTGAATCTATGCTTCCAGGGTACTTGGCTCATTGTTCTACCCAGGTCCTCCTCTAGGGTATGCAAGGTCCTACCCCCACCGAATATATTTATGTAGCCCCTTTCTATAGAAACTAGGGGTTGAGACAGGATCCCCACTCATCCAGGACTAAGGGTGATTTTATGCCTATCGACAGTGAATTTTATATCTTCTTTAAGATAATGATTTTCTTTAAAGTGTACATTCATTTAAAATTAAACTTTACACATTAAAAATTTTAAAATACATTTTTCACTCTTTTTTGTATCTCCAACATTTGGTATGGTTCCTAAAATACAGTAGGCATTTAATTATTTGTTAAATACAGTCATGCATCACTTAACGATGGGGATACGTTCTAAGAACTGTGTCATTAGGTGATTTCATAGTGTGAACATCATAGAGTGTTCTTACACAGTCCTAGATGTTATCGTCTACTACACACCTAGGCTACATGGTATAGCCTATTGCTCCTAGGCTACAAACCTGTATAGCATGTCATTACACTGAATATTGTAGGCATTTGCAATACAATGATAAGCATTTTGTGTATCTAAACATAGAAAAAGCACAGTAAAAATGTGGTATGAAATACAAAAAATAGTAGAGCCATGTAGGGCAGTCACCATGAATGGAAATTGCAGGACTGGAAGTTGCTCTGGGTGTCAGTGAGTGGTAAGAGCACATGAAGGCCTAGGGCATTATTGTATACTGCCATAAACTCTGTAAGCACTGTAGACGTAGGCCACACTAAATGTATATTAACAAATTTCTCTCTTCATTAATAAATCAACTTTAGCTTACTATAACTTTTTACTTTATAAACTTTTCAGTTTTTTAAACTTTTTTGTAATAACACTTAGCTTAAAACACAGACACATTTTAAAATTCTACAAAATATTTTCTTTTTTAATAGCCTTATTGTTTAAGCTTTTTTCTACTTTTATAATGCTTTGTTTTCATTCTTTTTTTACTATTTAAACTTTTTAGTTAAAAACTAAGATACACACATGTGAGCCTAGGCCTACACAGGATCAGGATCATTAATATCACTGTCTTCTACATCTTTTCCCACTAGAAGGTCTTCAGGGGCAATAACAGGCATAGATCTGGCACTTCCTAAGACAATATACCTTCTTCTGGAATATCCTCTGAAGGACCTGCCTAAGACTGTTTTGTAGTTAACTTTTTTTATATATAAGTGGAAGGAGTACACTCTAAATAACAATAAAAGTATAGCATAGTAAATATTAATACATAAACCAGTAAAAATTAGTTATTGTTATAAAGTATTATGGACTGTATGTAATTGTACGTGCTCAACTCTTATGTAACTGGCAACACAGCAGGTTTGTACCAACATTACCACAAACACATGAGTAATGTGTTACGCTATGATGTTGCAATGGCTATGACATCATTAGGTGATAGGAATTTCTCATCTCCATTACAATCTTACGGGACCACTGTGGTATACGCAAACTGTCATTGACTGAACCATTAGTAGGCAGTGCATGACTGTAAATTAATCTCCAAAAATTGACAAAATAAATGAATAGCTCAAAATCCCACTAACATGCGTCTTCCTTCTTAAAACCTTTAAGTTCCCAGCCAAAAATATATGTTCTTCCCCAACTTTCTTATACAATGAGGCTACCTAATTTTATTTGATATTGATCTCTTTAACTATTTATTCTATTATCCTGTATCCTCTAAAAGACTGTCAGCTTTCTTGACGGTAGGATGCTGTATCTATCTGTCAAGGGGAACTCTCAATATTTAGAACACAATCAAATGCCTGTTGAAAGAATAATTTATACTTGGAGAGCTGTGAACTGGAGATATTATTCTACTTTCCTCAACGGTGTTGCTGTGAAGCGCAAATGAAAACAAAAAAGGCTATAAAAGTACATTGTAGTATGTAAGGTGTTGTACAATTTTAAAGGATCAAGATGATTATGATGATTTTTTCACTATACATATGGAACCACATAGAGTCAGAGATCTTTGGTGCTCTACCATGACTGCTGCTCAGAGGTTGTTGAATGCTTCTTCCAATTTAACTTCTTGTGTGTTACAAATCAATAACCATTGATGGGAAACAGAAAAACTGTTTGTAATAGAAATCATACTTATAATAGGCTCAGGATTCTTAAGCTAAATATATTTATGAGAATATATTGAATTAAACTGAGATTCATGAAACAGGTATCCAAGAATGTCTGGTATGAGCCAGGCAATATCAGATGCTAAGAGGTAAGGATATAGAGATGAACAAAATAGACATGGTCACTGCCCTCAGGGAGTTTATTTTTCAAAATAATTTATCTTTAACAATATAGCTATACTTTTAGAGATTTATAATTGGAACTCTTTGAAAAATTTTAGGATAAATACTTTGAGCTGCTTCATCCCTTTGCCTCTTATGAGATTTGGTGAATGCTTTAAAAAGAAATCCCTCCATGAAGATTTTGTAATCAAGTTTAACCTTTTTGGATCCAACAGAATAATGTCCTTGTCACTCAGGAATAAGTTATTAACATCACCTGGTTAGTAAATCTTTTGATTCTCAGTAACTAGAGATCTAATTAATTTAGATGGATTGGAATCAGTCGATAAGTTTGAATGCAGCAAAGGCAAGTTGTGTGCCTTGTCCACCTACATTCTGTGTCTTAGAACTGTGTGTCTAACTAAACGAGAGCTCTGAAATTTTGTGCCCTACTCCTAAACTAATAAAAGGAGGAAGCTGACAACTTTTGAAAAACATCTGGTTGATAATGCAAGGCCAAAGTCCTTCAGTGCTGTCAATCTAATAAGAGATATCTTCCCTAGTCCTCTGACACAGCGATTCCAACAACCCCTAAATTTTCTATCATATATGCTGGGTAGTTTTTATATAGGCAGAACTCAACCAAGGAAAATCATATGTATATATATATGACTTAGTATACTGTGCTATGCTGTGTTATGTTACCTATATGCATGTCACATGGAATATAGATTTGACAAAAATAATACATCAACTGATTGTGACATATCCTCTATTCTGTCATCGTCCTCTCCTTTTTTTCACACTGGCATATTAATGCTTTCTAGTCAAAGGATGCTGAGAAATAATTTTGAGTAGTCACATAGCTCCAGATAAAACAGTCAGAATTTCATATATAGTTACTAAAGTAACCCTGTGATAGGAATTTTCTTGAAACCTATTTTTTACCTATCTTGTAGTCTTCTAGTGATGTTGCTAAAGGCGGTGGCTTATATGTCCGCTGACCTGAAAACTATTAGAGATGTGAGGAAAATCACTCCACAGACACTGAAGCAATAAAAAATTGAAATCGGAAGAAAAGATAAAAACCTGTCTCTCCCTAAGGAAACTTCTATCAGCAAGAACTCTGATCTGTCCCTCATGCCACTGAAAAGTGATTATGGTGCATGCTACTGTCAAAAAATAATTCTTTTGGAAACACTCTCGTCTGTAAAGCTTTTTCTGACACCACTCTCTTCTACATGATCTCCTACTCCTCACAAGACCGTTCTCAGTCTTTGGCAAGCTCCTCTTCATCTGCCCATTCTTAATTTTTTATGTTTCAGGCTCTCTTTTTTTTCCCCCCCTATCAGTTCACACATTCTCACATAACCTTACACCGGCCAGCAGCTTACTTACCACTCTTGCTGACAGCTCCTAAATTTAGAAGCCTGGCCAAAAATTTTCGCAGGGAATTCAGATTCATGATTTCAAATACTTACTAGCCTTTTACACTTGAATATATTACAGGCACCTCGGTCTCAAATATTTAAATTTAAACCCATCTCTCCACACCCAAAACCTGTTTCTTTTTCCATAATCTCTCTCTCTGTAAATGGAACCACTGATCATCCAATTGTCAAATCATAACTGAGGCATCCATGTGTGAAAGTATGGCTGAAGCAGACTGACAAAATGAACTCCCTGTGGCTAGCCGAGGTGCTCAAAGTTAAAACGCAACCAGGTGGCCAGGGCTGGGTGATGGAGCAGTCACACACTCTGTGTAATCAGAAAGATGTAAAAGTATCAAGGACCTCCCCCTTCTACAATCAAGCCAAACCAGCTGCCCCTGTCAGTGCCAAGATAAACTGGAACCAGAATCCCCACCTTCCCCACAGGTCATTTGAAAGAAACAGCTGAGACTGACTTCTGGCTTTGGGCTTAGAAACCAACCAATTAGAGCTCACCTGCTCTGGCCGATTGGGAGCCTCGGCTGTATCAACCAATCAGAATTAAGCAAGTTTTAATCCTTCCTTTGCATAAACAGACCTGACTGGGAACCTGGGCAGGAGCTTTTGCTATAAAACCCAGAACTCTCCCCTTTGTTCTCTATCTTCCTTTTACACTGGAGGCTGT
>RJWJ010040036.1:0-13141 GCA_004363605.1 Indri indri | reverse complement strand
TTCTACAAACAAAAATATTCCATGGACTTTTTTCTCTTTATTATACAACCTTTGAAATGGAGAGATTTAACACCTTTATTAAAATGAAAGAACATGGAGATTATTTTCTGTCCTTAACTAGGAATCTTTTAACATTATAATTAAAAATCTTCTAACAATTTAGGCTTTGTTATCCTACTAATCAAATGCTTCACAATTGCTTTACAATTTATTTGATTTCAGTTTCTATTGTGGATGAAGGTGTTATCAGAAACACAATTTATTAAGACAGGCCAAAATATGTTCTTAAATATGTTCTTGTACTTTTCACTTTTAATTGTAGCATCAACTGGAGTTGTTGGTATGAATTCAAATTTCATTCTATCATTTACCACCTACAACTTTCAACAGTTTCTCCATTGCCTCGAAGATAAAGTTTAACATTTAGAAACTCTTTTGAAGTACTCTTCCTAATGTCACTCTGTGTCATATTTTTTAGGAGCAAACTCTCTAATTACTCTAAAATATCTTCATTCATAATTGATACCCTAACCATACTGAATTAAATCCTATTGCCTAAATTGTTCCTACTTCTTCATCCTTTCATAAATTTTCACTTTGCTTTTGGTGTCTGAAATACAACTCACCACCTCTTTCCACACACAGATCCTTGACAGATAAAATGTATGGTATACTTTAAAAATTACCCCAAATGTTACCTCTTTTTTGAAGTTTTCTGACCCCCCCAAGCATTTTTGGTATTCTCCATTTTTCTCTGTATTCCCTTTGCACTTCTCAGCCATCTCTTTACATAATTTATTTAATTCATCCTATTTTGCATTTCCATTTTCCGACTTAACGGTGAAAAATCTCGAGGGAAGTATTTTCTCTTTTTCTCTTTTTAAAATTTTTTTTTTCTTAATTTCAGAATATTACGGAGCTACAAACATTTTGGTTACATATAATGCCTTTGCCTTGCCCAAGCCAGGGCGACAAGTGTGCCCTTCTCCCATACAGTGCGCTCCTCCTCCATTAGTTGTAAGTTTACCCACCCCCACCACCCTCCTCCCACCTGACCTACAACCAATAAATATTACTTCCATGTGAGCACCTTAGTGTTTATCAGTTAGTACCAATTTGATGGTGACTAGTACATGTGGTACTTGTTTTTCCATGCTTGTGATACCTCACTTCAAAGGATGGGCTCTATCCAGGATAATACAAGAGGTGCTAGTTCACCATTGTTTTTTGTAGCTGAGTAGTATTGCATGGTATACATATACCACATTTATTAATTCACTCATGTATTGATGGGCATTTGGGTTGTTTCCACATCTTTGCAATTGTGAATTATGCTGTTATAAACATTTGAGTGCAGATGTCTTTATTATAGAATGTCTTTTTTTCCTTTAGGTAGATGCCTAGTAGTGGGATTGCTGGATCAAATGGTATTTCTATTTTTAGCTCTTTGAGATACCTCCAAATTACTTTCCACAGGGATTGTACTAATTTGCAGTCCCACCAGCAGTGTAAGAGTGTTCCAATTTCTCTACATCCACGCCAGTATTTGTTGTTTCGGGACTTTTTGATAAAGGCCATTCTTACTGGAGTTAGGTAGATATCTCTGGAGTTAGGTGATATCTCATTGTGGTTTTGATTTGCATTTCCCTAATGATTAGAGATATTGAGGACTTTTTTATATGTTTGCTGGCCATTATTCTGTCTTCTTTTGAAAAGTTTTGGTCCATGTCCTTTGACCAATTTTTGATGGGGTTATTTGATTTTTTCTTGTTAATTTTCTTAAGTTTTATATAGATTCTTGTTATTAGTCCTTTATTGGATGTGTAACATGCAAATATTTTCTCCCATTCTGTAGGTGGTCTATTTGCTCTAATGATAGGTTCCTCAGCTGTGCAGAAACTTTTTAATTTGATCAGGTTCCATTTATTTATTTTTGTTGCTTTTGTGATTGCTTTGGGGGTCTTCTTCATAAATTCTTTGCCTCGGGCAATGTCTATAAGAGTTTTCTCAACATTTTGTTCTATAATTCTTAAGGTTTTACGCCTTAGGTTTAAGTCTGTTATCCACCATAAGCTGATTTTTGTGACAGGTAGGAGGCGGGGATCCAGTTTCAATCTTCTGCATGAGGTTATCCAGTTTTCCCAGCACCATTCATTGAATAGGGATACTTTTCCCCAATGTATGTATTTGTCTGCTTTGTCAAAGATTAGATGACAATATGAGGATGGTTTTATATCTGGGTTCTCAGTCCTATTTCAAAGGTCTATATCTCTGTTCTTATGTGAGTACCATGCTGTTGTGGTTACTATAGCCTCGTAGTAAAGCTTGAAGTCTGATAAATTGATGACTCTCAATTTGTTCTTTTTGCTTAAGATTACTTTGGCTAAACAAGGTCTTCTCTGGTTCCATAGGAAGCATAGAGTTATTTTTCCTAGATCCGTAAAGAATAATGATGGTATTTTGATAGGGATTGCATTAATTCTGTAGATCACTTTAGGCAGTCTGGACATTTTAACAATATTGATTCTGCCAGTCCATGGGCATGGTAGGGTTTCCCATCTGTTTACATCTTCTACAATTTCTTTTCTCAGCAACTCTTCC
Source organism: Indri indri (assembly GCA_004363605.1). NCBI lineage: Eukaryota > Metazoa > Chordata > Mammalia > Primates > Indriidae > Indri > Indri indri. The sequence continues at coordinate 10,540 of RJWJ010040036.1, read as the reverse complement.
TTTTTTAAAATCATTTTTTCTACCTATGCCAGTCCTACACAAGTGTTTATGGAATGAATAAATGTGGCTCATTTGTATATAATGTTCACCTGCAATTAATGAGTATTACACATATTTTTGATTGTCAGATTATACCTCTATTTTCTTCTCTTTCTAATACAGAAATATTTTATTCTCTTGTGGTACTTCTACTTCAAAACTAACTATTTGCTTATTTTATGAATTATTCAATAGGAGAAACATGAGATATAATGGTTTTGAGGAATATGCAAATATGCTAGTGACTTTTCTTATTGAAATTTCATAAACTACAGGGTTAATAAGCCATGAGCATCTGACAATCCAAGCAACAAATGGGATGCATACCATATTTTGAATACATTAACACCACATTTACCACATTTGAATATTTAAAAAGCTATTTACCAGATAAAGATAACGTTATCATTTTTTTTTTTACTTACACAATTCAATTAATTTTTCACTCATTCAACAAATATTTTTTGACAATTGCTATGTGCAAGGCTTTGGACCTGACAGTCTGGGAAATATTTCTTACTATAAGAGAATTCAAATTCTGGGAAGTAAGATACCACAGGCTAATGAATAAGCCAGACATTGATAAATTACAGGAGGTAATGATAAAATACAATAGAATTTCAAAGTAAGGAAAGATAATCCCCTTTTAGAAACAGAGAAGAAAACTTGAGCTGTACCTTAAAACAATATCTGGACATATGATGATCAAAAATGACAAACCTTTCATCTTTTCAGTATTTGTCCTTTTTTATGTTCTTGTTGAAGTAAAGACCACAGATACTAAAAACTCATCATGATCACTTTATACATACTAAAATTGCAATAAAACAACAGTGCCCAGAAGAGTTTTTCTTAAGTTTTCTTTTAGAATTTTTATGGTGTCAGGTCTTACATTTAAGTCTTTAAATTATCTTGAGTTAATTTTTGTGTAAGGTGAGAGATAGGGTTTCTGCACATGGCTCTCCAATTATCCCAGCACCATTCATTGAATAGGGCATTCTTTCCCTAGTGTGTGTTTTTGTTTGTATTGTTGAAGATCAGTTGGTTGTAGATGTATGGTTTTGTTTGTGAGTTCTCTATCCTGTTCCATTGATCTATGTATCTATTTTTATACCAGAACCATGCTGTTTTGGTTACTGTAACCTTGTAGTATAATTTGAAGTTTGGTATTTAATACCTCCAGGTTTGTTCTTTTTGCTTAGGACAGCTTTGGCTATTTGGGCTTTTATATGATTCCATATGAAATTAAGATTGTTTTTTACTAATTCTGTGAAAGGTGATGCTGGTATTTTGATGGAAATTGCAATGAATTTGTAAATCACTTAGGGTACTATGGATATTTTAACAATGTTCATTCTTCTAATCTATGAGCACAGGATGTTTTCCCATTTGTTCAGGTCATCAATGATTTCTTTCGTTGGTGTTTGGTAATTCTTCTTGTAGAGATCTTTCCCCTCCTTTGTTATGTAATTGGAATTACAGAATAACTTTTAATGTGTTTGGTTGGCATAAAAAGGTAAAATAAAAAATAACAATGTTATTAAAATGTTGCATAACATTTTAGGAGGATCAAAAAAATGGTCCACTTATCTCTCATTTATGATTCTTTTAACTATAGTTACATCTGGGGAATTATAAAGTCACAGCAAAAAGATATTATCACAAACATAAAAAATCAAGGCCAAATAAGCATACAGATATCTGAATCAAAAGATGTGTTTCTGTGCTAGGGACATTTACAAAATCTTAGGTTTTACAGCATGTGTTTCTTTAAACAGTTGACTGTTTACAATAGCCACAAGCTATTTAACAATAGGAAAACATTATATTTATAAGGATTTCATTTATAATGATTAGGTGACCCTTGAGTGATTGTGTTATTTCTAATAACAACTTTTTTTCTGGTTTTATAGTTTATTTGAAACAAATAATGATTGTTTTATGTTGAGAGCTTAAGATTTACTGAGTATGTAAAAATGATAAGAAAATGTATTGAATATATTGTTTTTTATAGACCTCATTGAATTGAAACAAGCTAACTGCTTGCCCCATATGATCACTAACCCTTAGCCTAGTGGGTAGAATTTCTAAATCAGTGAATTTCCTTTTATTGTGGCCTTCCAGAAATTACTTAGGAAGATGAAGTGCATGCATGTGTGTTTGTGGACAAGGTAGGCTATCATATTGGGAGGGATTTTGGATTAGATACAGCTATTGATGCTGTGTTTTTGTCATTTTCATAGTATTTTGTGTTAAAGTTATTTACCCAATAGGCACAGAAAGTATCTGCTTACAATATTTTCAAAACTAGCTTATTCACCATACTAAAATATTTTTGAAAGAATTCAGTACACAATTTTTAAGAAATATTAAAGTAATCATTATAGAAAACAATTAGAATTTCTCAAGACTGTCTTATACCCATTTTATTCTTTATTACTTCTGTTGTTTGAATAAGATGTGGGAATGAAATTATTTAATATAATCTTTGAGTGCAAGGCTGTCAAAGACCATCACAATTACATCAAAAGGACACAATGATCAATCTGAAGATGCTTCTAATTTTCCAACTTTGGGATAATTAGAACGTAATTCATAAAAATAACTGCAAAATATTGAAAAACATAAAATGTGTTTAAATTCACAAGTCCTAATGGTTTAAAAAAAAAGAACCTATGAGTAAATTTATTAGTTAGTTGTTGCCACGAAAACAATGCCTAAAAAATTACCACTTAATTTGGTGGATTAAAACAATAATTATTTATTCTCTCTCACATATCTGCAGAATGGAGGGGGTCGATTTATCTAGGCTGGCCATGGCCAGGTTTGGTTCCAAGTTGTAGTCTGAGTTAGAGCTTTCCTGTTTCTCACCCTCCTTGGATTAACAGATACCTTCACATGGTGATGCAAAAATGAAAAAAAGAAAACCCAATTGTGTAAATACATTACATGTCTCTGCATGTTTATTTTTGCTGATATTCCATTGGCCAATAGAAGACACATAGTTAGAATCAAAGTTCATGGGTAGGAGAATAAACTGTATTGGGAGAAACTTCAAAGTCACCTGGCAAAAGCATGGGTGACTTAGAGGTGGAAAAATTGGGGCCAAGAATTATATGTATCACAGTGAAAATTCAAGGATGCTAGGAAAATAACTTATTATTTGGTAAAATGATAAGAGAAAGAGCCAAGTTTTATTCACCTTTCTTATACAAACTATACCTCTGAGTAAACAAGGAGTAGATGAAGGGAAGGGTCTCTTTATAACACGCCTAGGCACACTTAATGTTTTTATTTAAGCATTCAGCAATTTGTGACTCAGGCAGCACCAGGCCTCAAGTGGTTCAGGGCTCCACCAAAGGGGAGCAAGGAGAAATCTTTTATAAGGCATTTGAAAAAACAAGACAGAGAAAATATTTGATTGATTAAAGCGGAAAGTCACTAGCTAAAGGTTAGTTGGCAGTTTGTGATTAATTAAGATTAAATTTTGTTTTCCTAGGCTAGGACCATTCTCTCTGAGAAATTTTTTTAATTTTTCTTTTTTTTTTTTAAGACAGAGTCTCACTCTGTTTCCCTGGCTAGAGTGCTGTGGCATCAGCCTAGCTCACAGCAACCTCAAATTCCTGGGCTCAAGAGATCCTCCTGTCTTAGCTTTCAGAGTAGCTGGGAGGCCCAGCTCATTTTTTTCTATTTTTAGTAGAGATGGGGTCTTGCTCTTGCTCAGGCTGGTCTCAACTACTGAGTTCAATCAGTCCTCCTACCTGAGCCTCCCAGAGTGCTAGGATTACAGGCATGAGACACTGGGTCTAGCCTGAACTGGTTTTGGTTTGCTTACATAGGAACATAAGGTCCTGGAGCCGTCTCAGCCTAACAGCCTCTCAATTATTTTTTTTAACATATATAAGTCTAGATAACACAATTGAAAATCCCATGCATTTGATGTGTATGGTAAAGGAATCACGAAGTGTGTAAATTTACTTACGAATTCATAATGAACCGCATTTTTATCTCTCCCTATTCATCAAGTTGTAACTTTTATGTGACCTACAGAAATCAACATCTAAACCAAAATGTCTCCCAAAAATCCCTAGTCAACTGAACTTCTTACCAAAATTCATTTCGTGCAAAGTCAAAGTATGCATTTTCTACAAAATTCACCTTAAAAATGCCATTTCTGAGCAATTTACATTTATGGGGTAGACAAAGACTGGAAGACAAATAAGTCTTTAAATGGAACCCATTCCTTATGTGAATGACATGACATATTGAGCCAGATTTTCTTAGCAAATAACCTATTTCCTTATTTAAACTTTTTTTGTGTAGCTTTTTAAGCCTATATGAATTATTAATTTGCTCTTAAGGCATAAGTTGGGACTTGAAAAATATTACATAATTATAGGCTGAGGATCTTTAAATAAACAAAATATAAAAATGCCTATAGGGCACATGACACAGTTCAAAAGGTTATGAAAGACAGAAGGTTAAAGAAATAAGGTAAAGAATAAAAGGTATTTTGGAAAAATAGAGATTAATCAAAATCCCATGAAAATAGTTTTTATGTTTTTGAAATATATCAGTGTTCCATGTGTTCTGATCATTACCGAAGATGTAGGGATGATCCTATATTTATGTCAAGTGGACATCCTCCTTCACAATATAAGCAAACTTAATTTTATTCATTTTTTATGTGACACATAGGAATTTACATTTTAGTGATAGTTTCATTTAAGTTTGCTTTATCAAGGTGCAAGGTATATATGTTATCTAGAGAAAACAAATATTACTTCTTCCTTAAAGTAATTTAAATCAGTCTTTTGGGAATGAGAACAGGTAAGGTTAATTTTGAAACTGGCCAAAAGGACATATTGGGCAAGTTCCTAAATTTGAGAGGTGAGTTTGTGTGTATGTGTGTCTGTGTGTGCACAAGCACACCTTCTTGTGGATCAGGGTGGTGGTAAGAAGGGGCGCCAAATCCAGTACAACAATGCATTCATTTGGTTTAGGATGACTGTAATTTTCTCACACTTCACTAGATGCATAAAATTCTAAAATGCACTTTAAAAATGTCCAATTAGACATTCTAGAATTTTGCTTATGATGACAAATTTCATGAGTTTGATTTACTATTATAGGCTTGATTTACTATTTTCTAATTTTGAATCATCTTTCTTTTTTCCCCAGTTCACTCACTGTCTCATTTCTCTGTCAAATAATTACCGTATATCTGTGAAATACCAGTCCCTCTCCCAAGGACAAAGAGAAAGAAAAGAATAAGATTCAGCCCTTGCTTTCAAGAAGCTTACAACTTAGTGGGGAGCCTGAGCTTTTAAGTGTAATTACAAAACACTGTGATTTGGCCCTTGGTCATACTATCCAGGGGCTTATGTGTGGAGGGGTTCTGAGAAGGAGAGGAGGGAAGCTGTCGAAGGGAATGAATGAAGTTGCTGAATCTTGGAAAGCAAAGGATGATCCATGTGAGGCTGGTGAAAACAGAAGGCAGACCTCAAACAGTGGAAGCACAGGTTCTGTGATAAGAAGTGGCATTTGATGACTTGGGGTGAGGACTAACACAATTTTCTTCAAGGAAACAGCCAAGGACAAGGAATTTTCTTACATTCTCAGTCTGTTACAGATTTCATAACAGCTTAAAAGGTCAGTAATGTTCTAACCTGCTAAGAAATTTATGTTAGTACATCACTTTCACAACAACACTGTTCTGTGGTAATTGTTTTTATTGCTTCTTTTATCTCCACATTATAAGAGATGGAGAAATTGAATAGTCTATCTTTAATTTTATAGTAGACGCAGAAGGGACATTTTCTCAATCTCTGTAAAGTTAATAGCAATAGAATAAATATTATCAAGAATCTGGTAGATAATGTGACAAATTTCACAAAAAAGGTTCTTATTGATCATACATCTAAAAGCTGCATCACAGCTGATTATCAACCCTAACTGATCCTGACCAAGATTTCTCAAGGGAACCTCCACCAATTTAGAGAGGCAGCACTTGTGGCAAAGCATCACTTAAAGCATCACTTAGAGAAAAGAGGTCACTAATGTTTTTGCCTTAAAAATAAATTTAATAAAGCTCCACCATGAGACAAAACACATAGCACATATATCCAAGTGCCAGGAGGCCTTTTCACAATTGTGTATATACTCTCCATTTCCTAGAGCCCCTCGATAAATGGAGCTTCTGTTAAAATAAAATAAGGACATCAAAACACATGTTTATTTCATTTTTAAACTTTTATTTTGTCATATTTTTAGGTTTAAGGAAAATTCACAAATATAGTACACAATTCTTATAAACCCTTCAACCATTTTCCCCCAATGACAACATCATTTACATAACCATAGTATAGTTATTGAAAACGGGAAATTAACATTAATAAAATACCATTAACTCATTTACAGATATTTTTCAAATTTTACAAGTTTTCCCATGGATGCTTTTTTTCTTGTCCTAGATCCAATTCAGGATTCCACATTGCACTTTGTTGTCATGTCTCCTTTGTCTCCTCCAATCTGTGAAAGTTCCTGTCTTTTCTTGTCTTTTAGGCCCTGACACTTTTGAAGAATACTGGCAGGCAGCTAGCAGAATGTTCCTCAAGTTGTTTTTGTCTGATGTTATCTCATTATTAGATTGAGTTTACATGTATTTGGCAGGAATACAACAGATGTGATGTTAAGTCTTTTCCAGTGCATCATAGCAGGAGGTTCATGATGTCCATGTGTCTTATTACTGTTGATGCAAAGTTATTCTTTCCCCTTTTGTAATCGAGTATCTGTATTGAGACTATACAAAGGTCCTGTTTCTCATATGCTTTAGAACACCTCAATCTTTCGTGCCTGCCACAATTGCTGTAGAGATTATCTCATGGTTATTTTATACTACCATTATAAATTCTACATTAATTAAGCATAATTCTAATGCATGGAACAACATATTGGTCCCATTTTTGTACTTTCAGTTTCTTATTTACATTAATATGAACTCATGCATGGATACTTATTCTATTGGCCATAATCTGTTACTGTTGTTTCTTACTTTTTTGTTTAAGTTGTCCCATATTAGAACATTAAGAGCTCCGTCAAACAGGCCCTTGCATCCTTTACATAAACTCCCATCATTTTTGAATCACTTCCTAACTTTCTGGTACATCGAAATATTTCAGGCACATCTTGCCTTTTCTCTTCCGAATCCCTAGAACCAACCATTCCTACGAGAAGCCCTGATTCCTTTAATTGGAAAATGGGTTTAGAAATCAAAATCTGGGTGCCAACTGAATGCCAACTTTTTAAATCTTTTATAGAATAAAGATTTATTATTTTTAAGTTCATTATATTACTTATCTGGTAAGGTTTACAATATTTCCTAAAGCTATGAATGGCTTGACAATGAACATATTATTATTTATGGTATTTTTATTAATATTTACCCCAAATATCTCAACTATTTGCAGTAAAGGTTGGCAATCCAAGACTTCCATGCAGAGATGTCCCATGGGTGGATGTTGGTAGTCCCTAGGCTGGCTGATGTTGTCTTGGTCTTCCTATTACAGTACAGATAATTATCCTGTTATTGTCTTCTGCCTTTCCCAATTCTTTTCATCAAGATCAATCTATGTTTGGACATTATTTCTTAGTTCATTTCATATCTAGTCCCAGCCCTAGGGCAGACAGTGTCCTTGTGTTGCCTCCCGACTACTCAGAACTAATAAGCGTGACCCAGGTAAGCTTACCTGCTCTTGCAGGACCTATATTAAATGATTGTTTTTCCTCTCCCCTTCCAAGTCAAAATTTCTGAATCTTCAATATTGCTGACATGGCTAGATGTTGAGAGGAAAGTAACAGATTTAAACCTGTTCATACTAAATTGAATATCACTAACATCTGCCTTCTACTATTTAGAGATCCAGGTTTTATTTGACATATAAATGAAACTGCTAATTCAGTGAATTCCATACCTGGTGATAAAGTGAAAGAAATAATTTTGGAAAGTATGGGAAATTATTTTGGATAATATTATAATTCCTGGAAAATCCCCCAAATGCCTAAAACTAACTGTAGACAACCCTACTTCTTCCATGTACATCCTCTGGTAAAACCTCATTTACCTGAACATTTGTTTTATGACAACATTTCGCAGTATAAAAAGTTACATTGATTCAATACAAAGATCTCTGATAAATATTTAATAGGACAATTTCTTATGACCAGTCTTATACGTTTATACTCAGTGTATCATAAAGTGCTTTTTTGATTAATTGTAAAATAAGCAGTTCCCTCATAGTTAAGAACTATTTGGTGACACAAACATCTCTTGAGAGGAAGCAGATGCTATAGGCAGATAGCACTTGTTTAGCGCCCTTTATGCTGTGATGCTTTCCCCAATTTGACGTGTACCTAACTATTGTGCATAAGTGACCGTCAATAAGATGAATGTCATGCAATATGTAAATATTCCACATCAAAAATTTCAGTTGAAATGAGCGGTTGATATTTTATGCAGTCTTAAAGGAACTGCAAATGATTTGTAAAAATCCTCTATCAGGTGGCTACAATACATCAGCTACATAGGGCATTTAAGGTATTAGATATGATAATACCCACCCTATACTGATAAAGGTCTGAGGACACTGGGAGAATATGTTCAAAATCATAGAGTCTGGTAAAATGTCCCACTAAGCCACTATGGGAAGGATTCCGAACCTATCCTCTGACCACTCCAGAATGTGTCATGAAAGAGCTTAGTCACTTCAAATATGTAAGGTTATGTCCGTATTCGCCAAACCTCTTCCATCAGATGTAGAAAATACCAGCACTGCTAGGTGGTTTCGCAGAACATGATTCTCTCCCTGGTGCACCCTGGTGCTTCACCCCTTTCCTCCTGCTATGGTTGTGGCTTTCTAGTTTCATCAGTGCTGTTCTCTCAATTTAGACCCCTGCCCTGTCAGCCTTGGACATGTATCTTCCCTTCCCAGCTGACTAGATCACTTGATTTGGGGAATATGATGCTTCCCTCTGGCAGGGACTGACCCCTGAGCGTACTATCACTGTGGTTTTTCAGAGCTGAGTCATCAGAAATTCCTAATATTACTCCATACCCAGCCAACCCTAACAGTAATTTTTAGGAAAGATTTTTAGATAAAATTACTGTATTAATAGCAATAATGGAAATAAAAAGTAGTGATCCTAAATAAAACATTGTGACAATGTTAGCCAGTAACTGAAAAACAACATTTGAGCAGATACACATGGTTGTAAAGTTTTGTAACCATACAGAAGACTTTTTCTTTTCTTATCTCTCTCTCCATCCTGTTAGCTGGGGTTGCTTAGCTGTAAGCATCATTGCTTTAAGTAGTATTCTAATTGATTTCTACTTTTTATAAAGACAAAGTTGTAATATGTGTTTAATATTATTCCAACCACTATTTGTTAAGGACCAAACTTTGTGCAAGTTGTTGTGAAAACAAAAAAATACAATACATGTCTGGCAATAAGCGCTTTGAAGAGTACATGACAATTAAGCAAGTAACCACACTCAATGAAATAAACAGTGAATCAGACTAAGTAAAATATGTTATATGAGAACAATTTGTGGGTAGAGGCAAGGGCAAGGCAGTTGGAATTGATTTGAAAAAAGTGAAATTTTAATTGAGTCTTTAAAGTCAAAAGCTCCTTGGCCTGTAAGCACATGAATGACCTGGATATTGCCTAATTTTCTAACCTCAATATTGGGTCTCCTGTTTGAGTGGCAGAAACCCATCTCTGATATTTCGTGAAACAATTTTATTCAACTACGTTACATGCATCTTTGACACCAGTGTCTTCATAATCATTAGAACCATATTCTGCTTCATTTAGCACAGATTTCCCTAATATATCATCCTCGATATCCTCTGAATTCTTTTAGGTACAGCACTTTAAAAAAATCTGTTTCTGATGCTCAACTATACATTCAAAAACTTTAGAAAAATATCTTAAATAAAAGTATAATTTTTCTGTAGATATATATTTGTGGTCCCTATATACTATCTTAAAATATTATATTTATAGCAATATTTAAAAAACTTATTTTTAAATATCCAAAAATTAAAATAGAGGATATGTTTCCAGAAAAATTACTAAATTATATTAAATTTTTAATTCATTTTTGAAGTAATAATATCATATGACCTTTGTGAATCTTCAAAATTAGAATTGATCAGAGTTACTTCAGGCTGATGAGTCTTCTTCAAGGGGAACATTTTTGTTTACATAAAATAAATCAGAGAATTCCCCAAAATATGAAAGACCTTTTAAAAACTCAAATATAAGTCAAATCCCTCTTTCTCAAGACTTGAGGGAATAATTTCCCTCTTAATTAATGACAAGGAATCAATTGATAACCATAAACTATTCCCTTGTAGTCTCATAGTGTAGCTGGAATCAATATTATAATATGATAATGAATGGGTGGGAATTGAGAGAGTTTAGATGGCCATATTGGACA
>RJWJ010040035.1:0-14164 GCA_004363605.1 Indri indri | reverse complement strand
CAGGGCCTTGCTGCCTTGATCGAAGTTACACTCCCTCTTTTGCCCAGGTTATGCCCACATCCAGTGACTGGTCAAATGAGGGTGGAAAAGCCCAGCTCCCTGTGCCACTTCTGGAACACCCCGAAGGATGGAATGAGTCCCTGTCCCACTGCTGAGTCCTGCTTCCTCACTCCTTCACAGGTGTTGATCCCAAGAGCATGCCGCTGTAAATGTTCTCCACCTCAGAGACTGACCACAGGCAAACTGACCCACAACACTATATTTAGGTAGGTATCCCCCCGAAAATTGCAATGTTGAAATCCTAACCCCTACACTGATGGTATTAAGAGGGCGGGGCCTTTGGGAGGTGATTAGGTCATCAGGGCTCTGCCCTCATGCTTGGGATTAGTGCCCTTATGAAGGAGAGCCCACAGAGCTAGCTCCCCTTTCTGCTATGAGAGGACACAGCAAGGATGCACTGTCCAAACCAGGCAGCGGGCTCTCACCAGGCACTGAATCTGCAGATGCTTTGATTGTGGACTCCCCAGCCTCCAGCACCGTGAGAAATAAATTTCTGTTGTCTATAAGCCCCTCACTTTATGGCATTTTGCCACAACAGCCTGAGCAAACTAAAACACAAACTCAGCAGCTGATTTTGATTGATCTAAACCCATATTTATTTCCCCTAATCCCCATCCTATCCTATATTCTTTTGAAGCAAATCCCATGTTATAAATTTTAATCTGTATTTATATCAGAATGTAGTAAATCTATAAAAGGTAATGACACTTCTTTTTAAAAATCATAACCATAATACCATGATTATGCCTTTAACATTAATGGTAATTCTCAATACCACCAAATTAAGTCATGTTTAATTAGCTTGAAACAGAATCTATATAAGGTCCTATAAGCTGCAATTGATTGATATGTTTCTTAATTCTCTTTTGATATTTAGCTTCTCTCTCAGTTTTTGAACAATGTGATTTCAACTTTTATGATTCCTGTGCTTGGAGGTTTAGTCCCAAAAGCTTATGGTGTACATATGGTACTAATAGTAGCTGCCTTTTGAGGCATTTTTCTGAGCCAAGTACTAGGGTAAGTGCTTGGCAGGTATTATCTCATTGAATCTGTATAACAACTCAGTGAGCTAGGTATTAGCAGCCCCATTTTACAGACAGGAAGTTGAGAGTTAGATGAAGGAATTTTCCTGGCATCACATCGTTAATAGAAACAGAGCTGAAGTTGAAAATCACATCATTCTGACTCCAAAGTCCATGTTCTTAACCTCTAGGCTCTATTATCTGAGTAAATGCATCAGGAGAAATCAATACCAGCTATACTACCAGGCTATAGTAACTAAAACAGCATGGTACTGGCACAAGAACAGAGACATTGACTTCTGGAACAGGACTGAAAATACAGAGAGGAAACCATCCTCATATGGTAATCTAATCTTTGACAAAGCTGATAAAAATATACACTGGGGAAAAGAATCTCTCTTCAATAAATGGTGCTGGGAAAACTGGATAGCTACATGCAGAAAAATAAAACTGGATCCCCACCTCTCACAAAAATCTATTCAGATCGATAACAGACTTAAACCTAAGGCATGAAACCTTAAGAATTCTAAAAGAAGATGTTGGGAAGACCCTTTGAAACATCAGCCTAGGCAAGGAATTCTTGAAGAAGAACCCCAAAGCAATCACTGCAGCAACAAAAATAAATAAATGGGATCTGATCAAATTAAAAAGCGTCTGCACCGCCAAGGAAACTATCATTAGAGCGAATAGACAGCCCACAGAATGGGAGAAAATATTTGCTCTCTACACATCTGATAAAGGGCTGATAACCAGAATCTATCTACAACTCAAAAAAATCAAGAAAAAATCAAACAACCCCATCAACAAATGGGCCAAGGAAATGAACAGAAACTTTTCAAAAGAAGACAGAATAATGGCCAAGAAACATACGAAAAAATGCTCAACATCTCTAATCATTAGAGAAATGCAAATCAAAACCACAATGAGGTATCACCTAACCCTGGTGAGATTGGCGTATATCAAAAAAATCCCAAAACAACAAATGCTGGCGAGGATGTGGAGAGACAGGAACATTCTTACACTGCTGGTGGGACTGCAAATTAGTGCAACCTCTGTGGAAAAGATTTTGGAGATACCTCAAAGAACTAAAAATAGAAATACCAATCGATCCAGCAATAGCACTGTTAGGCATCTACCCAAAAGAGCAAAAAACATTCTATGATAAAGACATCTGCACCCGAATGTTTATGACAGCAGAATTCGCTATTGCAAGGATGTGGAAACAACCCAAGTGCCCATCAATCCATGAGTGGATTATTAAAATTTGGTATATGTATACAATAGAATATTAATCATAAGAAACGACAGTGATCTGGAACCTCTTATTCTTTCCTGGATTAAACTCAAGCCCATTATCCAAAGTGAGGCACCACAAGATCGGGAGAATGGGATCCACTTGTACTCGCCATCAACTTGGTACTAACTGATCAACACTAGGGGACTCACATGGCAGAAATACTCTCCAGGGATTAGGGGGATGGGGGGTAAACCCGCAACTAAAGGACATAGGGAGCATTGTAAGGGGGAAGGGTATGCCTCTAACCCTTGCTTGGGTGAGGTAAAGACATAAAGCATAACCTTAATGTTTGTGACTTCATAATACCCTGAAATAAAAAAAGAAAGAAAATTGAGTTAATCATACAATCTGCAGGCCCTCACTTGAAAATAACTTGAAAATCAATACTTCCATGTTATTTCCAATGACATTAAAAAATTTTTGCGTTTGTATTTTTTATTAGTACAGTTATGGCATGTGGTAGTTATTAGTGCTGTCCATTAAATATTTCATGTTTTTCTCCCAGAGGCAAGATGACATTACATTTCCTGAATGCTGGGAGTTAGGTGTGGCCATGTGGTTTGTGTAGTTAAGACACTGTGAGTGAAGGGAATGGATGCCACCTGCAGACAAGTTTGTCTGCCACGGTGGCTGGTAACCTGGCAGAAAGTGGTTGCTCTGTCGATCTGGTCCCCCCGGTACAGGCCCAGCCAACAATATGGTGAATATGCAACATGAGTTAGAAGTCAACTTTTGATGTTTTAAGTTACTGAAACTTTGAGGTCGGATGTTACTGCTGCCACTACGTGGAGTCACTTGGCTGATGTATAGGGTTTCTTAAAAGCTTCTGAGGATTAAAATGAGCCTTTAGATAACCTTTCAGATAACTTCAGAAAAGATTTTGGCTTGGTGAGTGTGATAAAACACTTAGCCTCTACAAATTCGAGGGACTAATGATAATTTTGCCAAACTTTCTAAGAAGGACTCATTTTCCAATCCTTTGATGACTTATATAGCATAATATAGACTTATAATGTATATAATACATAATATAGCCCCCACGACAATTGTTTTCAAGAACATTAAAAGTTTTACAGAGTGACAAGCAGACCTGGTGATAATCCTTATTCCTTTTGTCCAGAACTTAACACGGATGTCTTAAAATTTTCCTCTTTCTCAGTGGCTGGCTTTGCTCTCTCCTCCTCTGTACGACCTGCCTCAATTGAAGATTTGAAGGAAGGTTTCCTGCGAGGGTCATGAGGTTGAATACAAGGAACAGCAAAGCCTTGGACTTTCACCGATGTTGGAAGGCTTTCAACCACACGTGGATGATGAGAAATACTGTCCTCAAACATGGTTTCACTTTCTCTTCTCACAGTATCGTGTTTGGCTTCTACTACAGTTTTCGTGAATTGCTGAGAAGCGGTCATTGGTTTTGTTAGTCCTGGGTGTGGAACATTGTCATCGTCCAACTCCCAAGGCGATTCTTCTTCTTCTTTTGTTCTAGATCGTGACGCGGACATCTTATCACTTCTGCTGTTTTCGTGCCTTACGGTAACATTGACATTATTTTTTTGCTCTCGTGGAGCATTTTCAAGAACACCAAGGCCGTTTTCCTCTGTTGCAGTTGCTGGCTTTGCTCTCTCCTCCTCACAATCCAGATCCCAAGGTGATTCTTCATATTCCTTTGGTCCAGATCGTAACACGGACATCTTATCGCTTCTGCTGTTTTCGTGCCTTACAGTAACATTGACATTATTTTTTTGCTGAAATTCAGGTGAAGCTGTCAGCTCAGTGCTGTCTCCTCAGTGAAGCTGGCCGGGATCTCCCCACGTGGTCTATCACTCACTCGTGTGTTCATGTGTTATGGCATAAATTATACAGTAAGTCATACACATCCATCTTGCTTTCTAGACCACTAACAACTTGAGTATATATATTTTTTTCTTGTTCATTTTTGTCTTCTTAGCACGTAGCACACTGCCTGGCACATAGTAAGTGGTCAAAAAATAAATGTTTGTTGACTTAATAAATAAACGAAATGCTAGTTCATTTAAGCTCCTGGGTACCATATACAAATAAAGGATTGGCACTTCCCAGGTTAATATCCTGTAGATCAGTGGGCTCATGTCTCATCTCTAAGGATGCCAACATTGGGGCAGAGTAGCCTTTCCTAATAAACACATTTTTAAGAGAGTTAAGGCATTAGGTTTGCTGGAAGAAAAAAAATGTTAACAGGATAACTAAAATTTTAACTTCTGTGTCAAAAATATAAGCATCCTTTATCACAGATGGGCACAAGGACCTGAGAGAATTAAACCCAGGGTGAGAAAGTTTTGACTTGTGGCTCATCAGGAAAGCTGGGAGGGGCCGAGGGCAGCCAAGGGCAATGGGAAGAAACTGGGGGCAAAGAAGCACTGACTTGGCAGGTCTGATGGGGACTGAAAAACTCTTGTCCTTCAAAGGGAGTCACAAATGTGTGCCACGCGGAAATGGTGCAAGAGACTCCGGTGAGAAGCAGAGGGGGAGGACCCGGGCGACTGGCAGATGAAGATGCTCTGAGCAGCATGTGACTGATGCAGATCACAGAGTCACACAGCCATGGGGCCAGACACAGTCTCCAGCCTGTCCCTTGGCTCTGAGCTGCCATCTTGGAATCATGCCCTCAGATTAAGGAGCACCAACATGAGAACTTTGACATCTTTTGTGTTGTAGTAACCAGTCCTCTGAGTGTGCTCAGAAATTCTGTCTAAAGTTTGTTTGAGGCCATGGGACAGAGGGAGCAGCTTTTGCAGCAGCCACTGGGCAGGCAGAATTGGCAAGAGTAACAAGACACTTGAGGTGTGTGAATTGCAAGGATGCTCGGACTACAGACGCAGGTCAAGGAAACCCTTTTGGGGTTGGTTATGACTATTGGATCTAGAATTTGGTTTCAGGCCAGAGCAGCGTTCAAAATAAGCTGAGGTTAAATCCTAGCTCTGCCACATATGAGCGAGCTGATCTCAACAAATGACCCACCCACTCCCTTTTCCTCTTCTTTGAACAACACAGCCTAGCAGGTAGGAGCTCTGGCCTGGACTATGAGTGCAGGTTTTTTTCCAACACTGCCACCCAGGAGCAGGGTGAGCATGGACAAGTTAGTTAGCCTCTTTGTGCTTTAATTTCCTCCACTGTAAAAGAGGGACAATAAAGTTACCTGCGCGCAGAATACTTGTGATGGTTAAACAGGGGGGTCCACATCCAGAGCCCAGAGCAGTGGGTGGCACACAGGGCCCCTCAATAAGCATTAGCCAGTAGTTACCGTGGGCTCCACGCTGGGTTAGTAACACCTGCAGGATGTGATACACAGACCTGTGGCCGGGATCAGCTGTGTGTGAAAGCAGTTTGCGCTACATAACTTGAAAAATGGAGGGATGAGCATTTGAATGTGATAACTTTTGAAAACCATCCAGAAGAGAGGCTTGGCCTGTAGCTGCTCAATAAACGGTGGTGGTTTTAGTTGTTACTGAACAATAGGGAGAGATGATTGCAAAGGGTCAATCTGGCCTTCAAACCCTGCATTTGGGTTTGAATTCCTTCCCAGAACTTGCTCCTTACACACCTCTGCTCCTCCAATCCATCCATGAAGGAATACCTGTTGTGCCAAGGTCCCCCAGGTGCTGGGAACACAGCAGTGTACAACACACATATAATTCTTATTCTTAAAATCTGTAGTCTGGTGGGAAACAGAAATATTAGACAAATAGAGTCATCCCTCGTAATCTGTGGGAACTGGTTCCAGGACTACTGGTAGATACCCAGATCCTTCCATACTCAAGTCCTACAGTCGGCCCTAGGGAATCTGCAGCCTGTGGATACAAAGAGCCCTCTGTATACCAGATTTCACATCCTGCAAATACTGTATTTTCAACCTGAATCTGTATTTGGTTGCAGATGCAGCATCTGCCAACAGGGAGGGCCAGCTATATTTATTGGAAAAAGTCCACATATAAGTGGACCCTCATTTTTTAAGGGTCAACTGTAACTTCAAATTGGTTTTGCAATAATGTTAAAGACTGTTTGTCTGGGATTTGATTTTACCCTTCTTACAAGTTAGTAAGTCAGCTATCAATATTTCATGGATGCTGGCAGAAGACAGGAGCCTGCCGGGTCAGAGACAGAGGACTTTGTGACTCACAGTACAAGCAGCATGTCCATCAGTATATTTGGGTCAATTCCCCCAGCCTCCCGTCCCCACACAGGTAACACAGTGGGCTTAGATGGGTTCTGTGCTTGTAGCAGAACATGGTGCTTGGGGGATCCTCTGCTTTTTAGTAAGCAGTAAGCAAGCCGCTCTTTGCCGAGAGGGCTGGGGGCAGGGGTGGAATGTTACCTCATCTCTCAGGGTCACCAGCTGCAGAGAAAACCCTGAGAAATGGCCCGGCTAAAGGACAGCGAGGGCCTTGCAGTCATCAAGGGGCCCAAGGAAGACTATCTCTTCCAACAAAGACACAAAAGACTATAAATATACATATGTATCTCCATGGTACTATTACATTAACACAACTATTGCCTTATTTTGGTTTTACGCTTCCAGAATTTATCTACAGACACACATATTTTTCAGAGTTATAAACATGCCATATACACCACTTAATGTTCTGCTTTATTCACTTAACCTTGTACATAAATGACTCCCCATATTTATGCACATTTTCACAGTTATCCTGGACATTCCACTGTGCTGCTGGGCCATAATGGCTGGGCATTGAGGTTGCTTCCACTTTTGTTCTTAGCTTGTCCACCTCTCACAAAAATCAACTCGCAGTGGAAAACAGACTTGAACCTAAGGCATGAAACTATAAGAATTCTAGAAGAAAATGTTGGAAAAACTCTCATAGACATTGTCCTAGGGAAAGAATTTATGAAGAAGACCCCAAAGGCAATCACAGCAACAACAAAAATAAACAAATGGGACCTAATCAAATTAAAAAGCTTCTGCACAGCCAAGGAAACTGTCACAAGAGCAAACAGACAACCTACAGAATGGGAGAAAATATTTGCCTGCTACACATCTGATAAAGGGCTGATAACTAGAATCTATATAGGACTCCAGAAAATCAGCAAGAAAAAAATCAAACAACCCTATCAAAAAGTGGGGAAAGGACATGAACAGAAACTTTTCAAAAGGAGATAGACTAATGGCCAACAAACATATGAAAAAATGCTCAACATCTCTAATCATCAGGGAAATGCAAATCAAAACCACAGTGAGATATCACTTACCTCCAGTGAGAATGGCCTTTATCAAAAAGTCCCAAAACGATAAATGTTGGTGTAGACACAATGAGATAGGAACACCCATACACTGCTGGTGGGACTGTAAACTAGTGCAACCTTTATGGAGTAATATGGAGATACCTCAAAGAACTACAAATAGAACTAGGATTTGATCCAGCAAACCCATTACTGGGCATCGACCCAAAGGAACAAAAGACATTCCATAAAAAAGACATCTGAACTAAAATGTTTATAGCAGCACAATTCACAGTTGCAAAGATGTGAAAACAACCCAAGTGCCTGTCAATTATGAGTGGATTAATAAAATGTGGTATATGCATTCCATGGAGTTCTACTCAGCCACAAAAACAATGGTGATCTAGCACCTCTTGTATTATCCTGGATAGAGCTGGAACCCATTCTAATAAGTGAAGCATCCCAAGAATGGAAAAACAAGCACCACATGTACTCACCATCAAATTGGTATTAACTGACTCAACTGACCAACACTTAAGTGCACATATAGTAGTAACATTCATCAGGTGTCGGGCAGATGAGAGCGGGGAAGAGGGGGTGGGTATATACACACCTAATGAGTGTGGTGAGGACTGTCTGGGGGATGGACACACTTGAAGCTCTGAGGTGGGGCAAAGGCAATATATGTAACCTAAATATTTGTACCCCTGTAATATGCCGAAATAAAAAAAATTAAAAAAATAATAATGTTCTGTACAAGTCTATATACATTCTGTGCTGAGAGTATCATGTCAGTGAATGGATGGCACATATACAGCGAAGGGTTTTTATACACACGTTTAAAACAGGTTTCTGCAAGTCACACTAAATGCTGTGTTGTTAACCATGTATATTCAGTAAATGCAAGTGCTTACAACCCTCTGATATTTAAAGTGAGGGTATAAGACCTTTGCATAAAGACGTCTCTTAGATTTTTTTTAATACACTATGTGGTGGAAGTGTTATTTCAGATAATGGCTATCATGTATGTCACAAAAAAGGTTTGTAGATACATGTTCAAAAATAGTTTCTACCCTTTTTACTGAAATACTGTATTGTTAGAGTTTTTATTCTGTGGATGGAAGTATATGATACACTGTTCAAAAGAGGTTTCTATATTTGTTAATGAAATAGAATGTTTCTACCAGTGTATATTCAGTGAATGGAAGTGATTACCACACTTTAATGCCAAGAGTGAGTTTTTAAATACACTTTTCTGAAAGTTGTTTCCTACAATGCTATATACACTATGTGGTGAACAATATCTGTCATCGAAGTCATGTATGTAATCAAGTGTTTGCACCATACACTAATGCCCAGTGTGAGCACTTAAATACATTTTTATAAAGATAGCTCTTATAATCTATACACATGGGGTGAACTGTGTTATTTCAATGACATAAAGTCACAGTAAAAGTGATGTGTTTGTAGACTCCATTACATGTCTGAGAATGTTACTGATACACTATGTTGTTGAAAGTGTATGTATGTTGTGTGAGTGGAAGTGTTTATCACAATGTAATTCCTGAAATATGGCTAAATGCAGTTTCTCAAAGGTGATACTTATAGATGATGCTATATATATGATGTTGAGAACAGTGTTATTTCAGTGACTGGATGTCATACACGTGAACTGTTTTTAGACACGTGTTCAAAATAGGTTTCTGAGAAAGTTACTGATACACTGTGTGGTTAATGGTATATATTCAGTGAATGGATGCGTTTAACACATCTTATGCCTTAGAGTTTATATGGACTTGTTCATAAGATATTTTCTTGGAAAGCTATATTCACTATATAGTAAAGAGTGTTATTTCAGTGAATGAATGTTATGTACATATCGAAGAGTTTGAAAACATGTTTGAAAGACATTTCTAATAATGCCACTGATAATCTATGTTGTTAATAATGTATATTCAGTGCACGGAGGGTTTGCCAAGCTGTAATGCCTGAAATGAGGGTTTAAATATATTTGTTTAAAATGTTTCTTAGACTTCTATTCACATGCTTTGGTGAACAGTATTATTTTAGTGAATAGATATGTATATAGAATAGTGTTATTACACACAGGTTCAAAAATTTTTACTACAAATGTGCCTGATATACCATGTTATTAACGGTGTATATTCATTGAATGGGTATGTTTACCAGACTGTACATCTAAAGTGAGGATCTAAATAAATGTTATTAAAGTATATTTCATTAGATTGCTACATTCGCTATGTGGTGAAGAATGTTATTTCAGTGAATCAATGTTATATATGTAGGGAAGTGTTGAAAGACACATATTCAATGAGCATTCTAAGAATGTCACTGATACACTTTGGTTAACAGTTATTGAATGAATGGTAGAGTTTATAACACACTGATGCCTGAAATGGGTGTTTAGATATATATTTTTTAAAGATGTTGCTTAGAATACTAAATGTACTATGAGGTAAACAGTGTTATTTTGGTGATTGAATGTCATTTATGTAGTGACATATTTGTACATAAATGTTCA
This sequence comes from Indri indri, assembly GCA_004363605.1. NCBI lineage: Eukaryota > Metazoa > Chordata > Mammalia > Primates > Indriidae > Indri > Indri indri. Next base: position 4,029 of record RJWJ010040035.1, on the reverse strand, counting down.
AAAGATATTTCTGAGAATGTCACTGATACACTATGTATATTCAGGGAATGGAAGGGCTTAACAAAGTGAAATGCCTGAAATGAGGGTTTAAGCACACCTACTGAAAAGATGTTTATTGGATTGCTATATACACTATATAGTGAACCATGTTATTTCAGCGAATGGATGCCAAGTATATGATTTAGTGTTTACATACACATGTTCAAAAGTGATTTCTGAGAATGTTACTGATACTCTTTGTTGTTAACAGTGTATATTCAGGGAATGAAACTCTTTACAACACTGTAATACCTGAAATGAGGGTTTAATTACATTTGTTTAAATAATTTTTCATAGAATGCTAAAAGCACTAAGGAGAATAGTGTTATTTCAGTGAACTGAATTCTTGTATGTTATGAAATACTTATAGATACATGATCAATAGAGGTTTCTGAGATTGCTACATAGACATTATGTCGTAAACAGTGTATACTTAATGAATGGAACTCTTTACAACACTGCAATCCTGGAAATGAAGGTTTATATATAAACTTCTTTAAAATATTTTTTTAGAATGCAAAACCAACTAAATGGTGAACCATTTTATTTCACTGAATGGATGTCACGTGAAGTGTATAGTGAAGCATTTATATTCACATGTTCAAAAGAAGTTTCTGACATTAGTCAAATGTTTATCAGTGTATATTCTGTGAATATCTATGTTTTACACAATGTAATGCCCGAAATCAGAGATTAGACACACTTGTATAAAATATGTTCTTAAATGCTATATACTCTTCGCATTGAACATGTTATTTTGGTACATGTAAGTCATGGATGTATCAAAGTGTTTGTACACACTCGTTCAAAATTGGTCTCTGATAACGTTACTGAAGCAATCTGTTGTTAAAGTGTATATGCAGTGAATGGAAGTGTTTACCCCAGTGTAATGCCAGCAATGAGGGTTCAAAGATGTTTGTTTAAAAGATGCTTCTTAGACTGATAAATACATTATCTTTTGAATAGCATTACTTCAGAATGGATATCATTATCTAGTATTTACACACATACATTCTGAGAATGTCACTGATACACTAACTTGCTAAAAGTTTACATTCAGTGAGTGTTTACCACACCGTAATAAAAGATGATTCTTAAATGCTATATACCCAAAGTGGTGAAGAGAATTATTTTAGTGAATAAACAACTCAAATGGCAGTGGATTTCTCATCAGAAATTGTGAAGGCCAGAAGGAAGTGGCACATCTTTTAAGAGCTAAAAAGGAAAAGAACTGTTAACCCAGATTGCTGTATTCAGTGAAACACCCTTCAGGACTGCATAAAGTATTAAGACATTCTCAGATAAAGAAAAACTAGGAAAATTTGTTGCAATAGACTTACCCTGAAAAAAATAGCAAAAGGAAATTTTCTAAATAGAAAGAAAAGATTAAAAGAAGGAAACTTGGAATACAAGGAAGGAAGGAAGGAATCAATCAATCATGGGTCAATACAATAGACTTTCCTTCTCTTGAGGTTTATAAATTGTGTTTGATAATATGAAACAATTATTGCATTGCTTTATGTGGTTCTAAATGTATGTAGAGGAAATATTTCAGACATTACGTTATAAATGGAGAAGGGTAAAGGACATAAAAGGAAAAACTTTCCAAACTTGAACTGGTAAAATGATACTAGCAGACTGCAATGTGTATATATACATTGCATTTATTTTTAATGTTCAACTCAGTCTTTATTGATAGTTTCACTTTGGGGTCACCAGTGCTAAAAGGCGGAAGGTGGGGGGAGTACCTTTATGCATATCGAGGACTCCAAAGTACCTCCACCTCAGAAGGGAGAATAGATCCAGTTACAGAACTTACGCGGTGGTGGGGACAGGACGGGGAAGGGGCATAGTCTGTACGGAGTTTAAGGGGATGTCGCAAGGCCTTCAGCAACAGGCATGGTTGCTGAAGCGGGAAGCGGGGCAGGGTCAGCCTCTGATCTGGACCCCCTCAGCTTCAGCCAGCAGGTAGATCTCAATGGCCTCCACCAGAGGCAGCGCCTCCGCTGCAGTCTCCATCACAGCTCGGCCGACGGCAGCCTCTGCCTCTGCCAGCTGCCGCCGCACAGCTGCCTGATGCTGCTGCTGGTGGGTCTTGCGGTGCTTCCGGAGGTTGGAGAAGGAGTGGTAGCTCCTGGCTCAGTCGGGGCAGGACTAGGGCCGTTCACCTGTGTGGATGTGGCGACGTTCTGCCAGGTGCATGGAGATGGCAAAGGCCTTGCCACACACTTCACAGGCAAAGGGCCGCTCACCTGTGTGCAGGCACCGGTGGTCTTTCAGGTGGGTGCTCTGACAGAAGGCTTTACCACAGTCCGGACCGGGCTATGGCCGCTCGCCTGTGTGGATGCACCAGTGTACCTGTAGTGACGTCTCCGTGCTGAACAGCTTCTTGCACTCGCTGCATTCCAGACCCCGGCGCCGGGCAGGGGCCGCAGGGGCTGCGGGGCCGGGGGCTCCTTAGCCAGGACCTCTCCAGGCCCAGCTGCTGCTTGAGCTGCCTCATGTGCCTGCAGCCATGCAGCTGAGCCCACTTCCTTGCCACAGGTGCCACACTCGAAGCGCCATGGTGCCTGGGCGGCCGCGGCTGCACAGCGGTGCTCGCAGAGCTGCAGCGAGGAGAGGAAGGCAGCCCCACCGGCTGGGCAGCGGTGGGGCTGGCACCCTGCATCAACCACGAGCTGGTGGGTCTCCAGCAGCCGGCGCAGCAAGAACGAGCAAGGGCACTCACGACCCTTGTGTGAGTACTTGCCCGTGTGGTGGTAGCGGTGCATGCGCAGGCGGTAAGGGCGGGGGAAAATGCACCCCACATTCCTGACAGCGGTAGGGCAAGTGCTGGGCGTGCACTAGGCCATGCTGCCTTAGCGTTGAGCTTTGCGCGAAGGCCTTGCCGCAGTCCCCACACCGGTAGGGCCGCTCTCCTGTGTGTGTGAGCCGGTGGCGGGCCAGGTTGGCAGGTGAGTTGAAGGGCTTGGAGCAGTCAGGGCAGGGGAAGGGCCGTTCCCCAGTGTGTGTGCGCAGGTGGTTACGCACATGAGACTTCTTCTTGAACATCTTGCCACAAATGCTGCACTTATGGCGCCGCTCCAGCCGGTGCACAAATCGCTGGTGTCGGGTCGGCTGCAATGCCTTGCCAGATTCACGGCTGCAGGAGGCAGCGGTAGGTGCCTGGGGCAGTGGGCCCTGCTGAGCTCTCCTCAGACACGGGGGGCTCAGGGGCCTCTGGCTCTTCAGTCTCTGCTGGGGCTGGCTCAGGGAAAGTGATGACAGGCTCCTCTGGTGGGACTGGTGTCGTGGGCAGAGGGACACCCCCCACCCCACGGGTACGCCGGTGATAAAGAAACTTGGTGAGATTGACAAAGGTCTTTCCACAGGGACACGAATGCAGAGGATTTGGGGTGTGCGCTCGCTGATGGGCCAAGAGGAGGGCCTCTGTGCCAAAGGCCAGGCCACAGTCAACACACAGGAAGTGCTACTCACTGCTGTGGTCTCCAAGGTTCTGGTCCAGACTGGAAGGGCCAGGGAAGACACGACTGCACAGGGGACACTTAAAGACGCCCTCCCGGTGACTCCGCAGGTCCTGCTGTAGCTGGTGGAGTGACAGAAAGAGCTGGTCACAGGCTGAGCAAAAGAGCTCCTGTGTGGCTGCCCCACCTGGCTCTCCACTGTTGTTCCTCCAGGCCCTGCGCCCCCAGCGATGGCGTCCAATGGCTTCACCATATGTATGTATTATGTATATATAATGTAATACTTAGAACTTCTAAGCCTGTCCCTGGCAGCTTTGCTGAGAAGCAGAGAGCAGACCTTAGACCACTGCTAACAGCATTTGTGGAGCTTGAGGGCAGGCTTCCCCGTGGTCGCTGGCTGCCGGGGCACAGACGGCAGGAACCCAGGCAGCGGTGGCCCAGCAACCCCCGACCGGGCCAGGCAGCAGTAGCAGCAGCGCAGACCTCGGGGCAGACGCTGCAGCAGCGGCCAAGGCGGGCGGTCAGC
>RJWJ010040034.1:0-14164 GCA_004363605.1 Indri indri | reverse complement strand
CAGAAAATACTTAAGGTTCAAAATTGACCATATTATAACTCACACCAGTCATCATGTACTTTCGTAGTGTACCAGTTTTGTGACTAGTTTTATTCACTTAGCATAATGTCTTCAAGGTTCATCCATATTATAGCCTGTATCAGAATTCCGTTTCTTTTTAAGGCTAAATAATATTTCATTGTGTGTATATTCCACATTTTGTTTGTCCATTCATCCATCGATAGATACTTGGGTTGCTTCCACTTTTTGACTATTGTGGATAATGTTTCTATGAACATGGTATACAAATATTTGTGCAAGTTACTGCTTTTATTTCTTTTGGGTATAAACTAGAAGTAGAATTGCTGGGTTATGTGGTCATTCTGTGTTTAACTTCTTTGAGGAATCACCACACTGTTTTCCATGGTGGCTGTGCAGGCCACATATTTTATATCATAATTTATATAATATAAATTATTGCAGTATAGTTCTAATTTTTAACATTAATGTGATCACTTTACATTATTCAGCAATTTGCTTTTTCTGTGTAAAAATCTTACCTTGTCTATACTAATAGTTCTAATTCTTTTTAATGCCTACATAGTGTTCCTTAATTTATCCAACCTCTACACATGCAGTAGATTCAAGGGTATGCACATTTTAAAAGTCATGCAGAACTATAGAGTCAATATTGTCAGACATTCAGATTTTTCTTTAGCCAGAAACCCAGATTTTATTTGAAATTATGTTATTTTAAAAATACCAAGCCAAGCAATACAGGTCTCTAGGCTAGCTACAGCTCTTGATGCCACCAATTTGTAATTTGAGCATTGATCTTTATGAACAATTATTATCCTTTTCTAAATCTTTCCTTTTTTTTTAAGTTTAAAGTTAGACCTATCAAAGCCTATCTGCCTATCGAGTCCTATCTGCCTCCTTGAATCTTTTTCAGTTATCAAAGTTTCATGAGGTTACTGAAATAAAACTTTCTCTATATGCCACAATCCTCTTGAACTTCTGCGTAATATACTACTGTTCAGTATATACTCTCTATAGTCTCCAATATTACCTCTTTTGACATTAATACTAACAATATGTTTATTCAACATCTGACAATTTCCAAGGCACAGCCTCACTGTCCTCAAAGAGTTCAGCACCTGGTTTTACATACTTATAGATTGATTATACCATGTCCCGTCAACATGCACATTGACTGTTCTTATCCCTATAAACTGATCTCCTGATTCTTCAACTGGAGTGAATTTCTAACATCACTTTAGCTGCCCCAGAGCTTGGACCCTATAATTAGGGAAATAGTGACCCCATCTTTAATACTTTTGCATGCTGTACCCTTTTTGCCCCATGCCACTCCCACAGTGTGGCCCTTGCTGATCTGCTCTTCCTTCTCCTCTTCCATTCCACCATTTCTCTTCTCCCGTCCTATTCTGGTTTCACTTTTAGCCCTAACTATCTTGGACCTTGTGATCACTCACTTCAGAGTGACACGCCCTACCACCCCAGAGTCAAGCTTACCATTCCAGCATCCCATCCTGCCAGTCCCCAGAATAATGATACATCAGGCCAATTCTAGCTTAACAGTCTCTCAGTCACCATCAAGCTCTTCTTATTTCTCATACCCCCAGCATTCAAATTCATGAAGTTTACCCAAAGGTCTAACAAGTGCTTTGCAGACCTGTTGGTGGGTTTTGAAACCATATTATTGGATGTTTACCACCATTTAAAAAGTGATGTAGAATAAAATACAACAACAACAACAACAAAAATAGAATGCAAGACCTATACTTTTGGTAAATAGTTTACACTTTTCTTTTACTGTTGGCAGCATCCAGAATGGCCTCTGGATCTGCCAGGCTACCCAGTGGAGCTCATCTTGTACACCCTTGGCAGAGTAGTCTGATACAGTTTCAGGGAGGTCACTCTCCTGCTCAGACTTGAACAAAACCATTAAGTCCAAACTCCTTGTTCAAGCTTGTAGACCCTCCTGCTACGTGAACCCATTCCACCATGCTTCATGTCTCACAGTTCTACTGTCCTTTTAAATGTTCCCAACCCCAGTTGCTCTGCTCGCTATTTCCTCAAGAAATATCCAACTTTTGCGTATGTCATTCCCTCTTGTCTAACTACTATACCAACCCACTTTTGCTTGTCACAGTTTTACTCATTCTTCAAAGTCTGTCTCAAATGCAACCTTTCCTCTTGGAGTCTCTTCTGATATTTGAAAAGGTGGACCAGAAACACATACACACAGCATCATGTATGTTTGCGTTGGACTTTTAGTAGTCTATTGTATTTATAGCCTACGGCGTACTTACCTCCCCCATCAAACTGTAAACTGCTCAAGGCCAAGAACTGTATTTTACTCCTCTTGTATCTCCTATATTTTTAGTGTAGGTATTCAGCTCTTTACAAAATATTTGCTGTGTTCTATTATTAATATATAGCCAGACAAATTTAATTATTTTGTTTCAACATCTGGACCGATGGTGATTACTTAAGATTTGTTTTGTTACCCCAAATTCTCAAATTTCCCCTCTCCTCTCCCCTCCCCTTTCCTCTCCTTTCCTTTTGAGACCAGGTCTCACTCTGTTGCCTGAGCTATAGTGCAGTGGCGTCATCATAGGTCGGTGCAACCTCAAACTCCTGGGCTCAAGCTATCCTCCCGTCTTGGCCTCCCAAAGTGCTAAGATTACAAGCATGAGCCACTGTGCCCGGACCAAAATTTCTTATAGTCTCTTTTCTGACTGCTTCCCAATGGTGATTAATTCTCCTTTCAGCAAACATTTGAGCAGCTGTTATTGCCCAGCCCTAAAGGAATGAACAGAATAGGAAAGGAAGGAAACTTTTAGGGAGCTTACAGCTGGGAGTTGAGGAGGTTCATTTAAATCCTTTTTCTGGGTTAATGTTTGGAACTTTCTTTGATATCGTAGAACAATGTATTTACTCAGTGAAGACCTGTGAGTGGTTCTTAACGGGGGTTGACAGTTGAGACTTTTGGTAGCATTGGGAGGCATTTTTGTCTGTCACAGCTGGAGGGGCGGGTGTGGGTGTGTGTGTGTGTGGGAGCGGTGTTAACTATCGGCATCTGTCTGGTGGAGGCCAGGGATGCTGCCAAACATTCTACAATTCTACAGAGCAGCCCCCCGCAGCAAGGAATTATCTGGCCCAAAATATCAGTGGTGCCAAGGCAAGGAAATCCTGGTATGAACAAATTAAAGAATTCTAAGCTTGGGGCCTTCGTAAAGCCATATAAATGTTTGAAATATAGGTATCTAAGTATACCAGGAAGAGAAGTAATCAAAACTAAAACTTAATTTTCTAAATTAAAATACACACATATATACATCCAATCTCTAACAAATCTTTAGACCCACATTGCTCTTTGTTTTATAATAGTTTTCTGAAATTTATACTAATGGGAAGAAACTAACACATACTACCCATTCCAACCTTAGTAAGCAGTCGACCATAGGGATAAATGTCAAATACCAAGTAATAAGATATATTTTATCATTTGAAAAATTGGACTATTTTCCAGTGGATTTATAGGCAATATTTTCTAAATGAAAAGACAAAAATAAATCAGAGTTCAGATGAAAATATTCTTAAATTCTTCGAATGTCTCCATATAGCTCATCATTCATTTCATTTTTACTTATTTTTATGTTTTCTCTAGAAAGTAAGCCCCATGAATACCTTCCCTATTATCCAGCTCTTAGAACAATACCTGACATGTATTACGTGTTCAAAAAATATTTGGTAAACGGATATAATAACTCACCAGTTACTGCCTTCATGCAAGGCAGTATGATAGCATAGAGATGGTAGGAAGTTGGAGTTTTCCAATTACTGCCCTCATGCAAGGCAGTATGATAGCATAGAGATGGTAGGAAGTTGGAGTTTTCAGGTCCATATGGAGTTAATTCCAAAGATCACTGGTCTCAGGTTGGCCACCTGTTGCAGAGGTTTTATCTTTGAATAAGCCTTTTATGCTTCTTAGGAGATGTGTTGAGGGCATAAAAGAGGTGACTGCTTAGGGAAATTAGCCATCGTTGCTCTTGTTATACCTGGCTCTCCGACACATTGTTTCTAGCTGTCTTAGGGACGGTCTAGAATTAACTTGACATCTATCTGTATCTGTAAAGGGGATGGTAAATCTACATTATGGTAGTTTAGAATCTGTGATTTAGAAACATAATACTTTCATGCCCTAGTCATTTGGCATTTCTCCGTTGTCTCTGGAATAAATTAACTTTTTCGAAAAGAATGAATTTACCATGTTGTTGGCATTTTACCAGTTAGCGTAGGAAAGTATACTGGAGGGTTTATTGTTGAAGGGTTGACTTTTCACAGTTTGGAAGTGCACTGTTTATCTTCTTAGTTGGGGCACATGTATGAACAGCAATAACAAGTCAGCCCAGACTGTTGGAGGGGATCACTAGACTACATGGATGAGATTTTCAGTATTCTGGATGTGTAAAGAGTTTGCAAGTGTCACTATCTTGAAATAAATGGTACCAATCTGAGGTTCTTTTTCCTAAATTCTGAAAATTAAATTTTGATGTTTTATATTTTGAAGTGAAATTTTAGCAAGAAGAATATTGTTAGGATTTAGCTGTGTCATTAGGAGATTGATATAGCAGGCTAAATAGATTCTAAATACAAATAACGTGGGTGTTTCCTTTTTTTCATTTTTTTTTTGTTTTTAAAGTTTATAAGTTTAGTTTGCATTCCTGTTATGACATTCACTCCTTTATTATTATGTTTTTAGAAAGGAAAGACAACAATTGTACTGGTTGCTCATCCGTATACAAAATCCAGAAATCATAAATCTGAAATGCTCCAAATCTGAAACTTTTTGCTGGCAGATGCTCAAAGGAAATGCTCTTTGGAGCATTCAGGATTTCATATTTTTGAATTTGGAATGCTCAACTAGTAAGTATAACACAAATATTCCAAAATCTGAAAAAATCCAAAATCCAAAACACATCTGGTCCCAAGTGTTTCAGATAAGGGATATTCAACCTGTATTACCAAATAGGCATTGAACCAGACTTAGATCATGTCACAGGCAATCTGCTAAAGAGATTGCAAAGGAAAAAAGAAATCATACCTTTTGATATAGCCTGGCAGATACAATCTATTGCATACATGCTAATTGTTGTCCAAAGGAAAAATAAAACTTCTCTTTTGACAACTAGAAGTTAAATTTTGGAGCCACGCACTTAGGCCCTCTGAGAAGACAGGGAGACAAGGTGAAACCATTCTTTTTATTATTGTTATTATTATTTTTAATTGTGATAAACTATACATAACATAAAATTTATCAAAAATTTATCAAAATTTATCATCTCAACCATTTTGAAGTGTATAGCTCAGTGGCATTAAGTACATTCACATTGTTGTACAGCCATCACCATCATCTGTCTCCAGAACTTTTTCTACATCCTCAACTGAAACTCTGTCCTCATTAAATGTAACTCCCCATTCTCTCCTATTCCCATCCTCTGGTAACCACCATTCTACTTTTTGTCTCTGAATTTGACTGTGTTAGGTACCTCATATAATATAATGAGATCATATAGTATTTGTCCTTTTATGTCTGACTTATTTAACTTAACGTAATATCTTCATGGTTCGTCCATGTTGTAACATGTGTCAGAATCTCCTTCCTTTTTAAGGTTGAATCACATTCCATTGTAAACAGACCACATTTTGTTTATCTGTTCATCTGTGAATGGATGCTTGGATTGCTTCTACCCTTTGGGCATTGTACTGCAATGAACATGAGTGTACCAGCATCTCTTTTGAGTCCGTTTTTTTCAACTCAGAAGTGGAATTTCTAGATCATAGGGTGGTAATTTTAGGTTTAATTTTTGAGGAACCACCATACTATTTTCTAAAGAGGCTGCACCATTTTACATTCCCACTAGCAATTCATAAGGGTTCTATTTTCTCCACACAACTTTGACAAAACTTGTTATTTTCTGGGTTTTTTTGGTTTTTGTTTTTTGTTTTGATAGTAGCCATTCCAATAGATGTGAGGTGGTACAGTATTTCTTTGTGGTTTTGATTTATATGTCTCTAATGACAAGTGAAGTTGAGCATCTTTTCATGTGCACTCCCTAATTTTAAAAGAAATTTTTTAGCTTGCTTTTAAGACCACTGCACCCAATTCTTATAGAGTAAATGAGACAGAGAAGTTTATTCAGCTACGAGGTTTCTTGAGGAGGAGAGATTTCTTTTTAGAGACATTGCTAATGTATGTTATAATGCTTAAATTGCCCTTTAAAGTAAATATCAAAAGTCTGCCACCAAATTGGAGTTGACTTTTATCTTCTCATTCTTCAGTTGAACTAGAGTAGGAAACAGAAGCCTGGGAGTAAAATTTACCCACCTATTGACTGGAGTTCAATTGGGTAAAAGTCAAAGCCTGTTTTGTTGTTGTTGTTGTTGTTGTTTGTTTTTTAACAAAAGAATTTAGGTTGACTTTATCCTATTATGGTCAGGTTGACTTATATCTTCTAAATCAGATAGCTGGCTGGAGGATGTGTCACATTATTCCCTGAGCTGGTGTAAAATTATTCTGAAGAAAAAACACATATGATATTTTTCTTAGTGTAATTTATGACAACTCATAGTGTTTCAGGCCCTCGTATGAAAAGTAAAAAGAAATCTTTTTCACGTAGCTTACTGAAAAATAAGTAGTAATGGACGTTTGCCAAGTGCTTACTGTTTGTTAATGATTCTGATCTGTTTACATGTAGTATGTTAAATCACAACAGCTTTTCTATGAGGTAGAGGAATATTATTTTTGCAGTTGAAGAAATGAAAGTACAGAAATATTAAAGCAGACAATGGAATTCATTAAAACTATTGAGATAAGATTTACCTAGGAATTTGTGGTAAATTTATAGTAGCATAAAGTTATCATCTTAAACTAAGTACAAAGTGGTTTCTTAGGACCAAAAATGGGACATTTTGCTGCTTTAAACTTTTCCACACTAACTACACCTACCGTATTTCTTGAGGAGGGGGTAGGCAGGGAGGAAGAGGCTGAGAAATTTCATGATTCCCATGCTGGCGTGTCCCGGGCAGGCGCATTGTGTTAGACGCTAGCTCCCTCATCACTTGACAAGAGCTGAAGTAGAATGCTCCTTGGGGTTGGATACAGGAGTTTTAGAGTTTCTCTTCCTTGTTTTTACACTTGCATTTTGATATGGTGGTAATGGTAGCCATGGCAAAACTTAATCAAGGCCTGGTGCTTTTAAGATGGCAGATAGTCTCAGTGGTTACTAGCTTGGGATTTTCAGTAATGAGGCAGCTAATAATTCAAAGTCTGATTTACTGCTGGTGGGCGATTTTACCCCGTTAAGTAAGTAAGTTTTCAGGGCTTAATTTTTTAAGTTGTTTTACACTTTGGGAGAGTTCAGAATGAAATCATCTTCTCAACATTGTATTTAATAGTTTAAACTCCCTTCTAAAATTAACATTAAGAACAAGAAATATCAGTTTCCTTGTATTATGCCCAGTCTGAGCCAAGTGTTGGAAGGCCAGGAAAGAGGAGAAACAGATCAGGTTGAGAGAGTCTCTTAGCACAGGAGGACAAAAGGGAATGAAAGACCTTCAGAAGACCAGAGAAAAAGACAGAGCAGCTCAAATCTGTCAGACACTGAATTCCCAAAGCTTAAGCTTAGTACTTAATTTTTATTTCCAATTAAATAATTGCCTCTTAGGTTATTGTGACACAACCCACAATCTTATTCCTTTCCCCAGTCAAATCTTGCATCATATCATCTTTTCACCCCTGTCAAATTCTCGACCAAATTTTTATCAGGTTTTCCTTGACTTAAATCTCAAGGGATTGTTCATTGGGTCTCATAAATATTCTTAGTTGTTTGCATTCATTCATTCTTAAATTTATAGGTAATCGAATTCCGTACTTTGAAGGCTTTCTTGTTTCTCTCAAGTGGACTGTCTGTGGGAAGAGTTCTGTTTTCATATAATAGGCTTTTTGAAATTGCTGTTTAGGCAGGGGTTCATTTTTCAGGTTACTGCCTGTTACTGTAATGCTTTGTTCATCTAATAAAGTGGTTCGAAGTGGGCTTTCAGCTGATGTCTAGTGTCTTGTAGAATATTGACTTTTTTCTAAATAAACTTTTTATTTGGAATAATTTTAATTTTATACAAAAGTCACACAGATAGTATGGAGAGTTCCCAAATATCCTTCAGTCAGCTTCCAGGGATATTAACTTCCTACTAGCTAGTACAGTGATGTAAAGTAAGAAATTAGCATTGGTAGAATACTGTTAACTATGTTAGGGACTTCATTTGGGTTTCATCTGTTTTCCCACCAGTGTCCTTTTCTGTTCTGGGACCCCATCCAGGACCCCTCTCCTCTTCCATCCCTTCTGGTCTGGGCCAGCTCCTCTACTTCCTGATCTTGGCACTTGTGAGCAGTACTGATTAGGTATTTTGTCCCCCGATCTGGGTTTGTCTTGATGCTTACAGGTGTGCATTGCAGGAAAGGAAAGTCCGCATTCTATCCTGGCATCCCCTGACATTCTGGTTGATTTGTTTTTTAATTTGCATACATTAAAGTTCTTAGGACCCTACGTGGCACATGACATCAACTTGGCTTAGCACTGGGTGACTGACCTTGATCAGTTGTGTGAGGAGCTCTCTGTAGGTGTTTGCTCTGTAGTGACCATTTTTGCCTTATATATAACATCTTCATCCTTTGGAAGCAGTCATTGAGTCTAGCCCAAATTCAAGGGGGAAGTGGTTAAACTTCACCTGTTTGGGGAAGGATTGTACGCTAATTTTTTATTCTTCTGTGGGGAAAATTTGTCCCTTCTCCCCCTTTCATTTATTCAATCATTTATCTACATCAGTATGGTCTGTCGTCCTCGTTTTGTAGGGTTATAATTAATTCATTTGAGGTTGTATCCAGTACTGCACTATTTATCTCATTGCTCACATTGCCCCAGCTCTGGCCTTGGGAGCTCTTTTGAGTTGGCCCCTGTGTCACATGCCATCCTTTTGTTTTGGGGGCACTTCCATGCATTCTGGCCCTACAAGATGCTTCAGAGGCATCTTGTGTTTCCCTGCTCAAGCATCAGCTGTCTTTCCAAGGAGCAGCCCTGGTTCCTTGTCATGGGAAGGATGATTAGAAACCCAGGTCTGGGCACCTGTATGCTCCTGCTGCTGGGGGTCCCTGTGACAAGGAGAAATGCATGTACTAATCCATGTGAACACCATATCTTCCATCATTTCTGTACCTCCCTGTCTGTCTGTGTGTATTTTCACCTGAACACCTGTTCTCACTGATGTCTCATGGCTAATCCAGCACCACAAGGTTCATTCTAGCCTTCTCCCTTTGCATTAATTATTTGTAGCTTCTTTCTGACAGTGAGAACCTGGCTCATGTGCCATTTGCTTCAAACCTAGGGTTTGTGCAAAGTAGTTTGAGAATTATCAACCCAGACAAGGGTGGGGGAGACACAGCAAGTAGAGTAGTTTTCCCAAGTCACTCAAGCAGCTCATTCTCCCCAACCCATTTCTGTGAGGTTATTTCATACATTTGATGACACAGTTAAATACATTTGTCAGTCCGCATTCTATCCTGGCATCCCCTGACATTCTGGTTGATTTGTTTTTTAATTTGCATACATTAAAGTTCATTTTGTGTGATGTACAATTGTATGAGTTTTGATAAATGAGTAGAGTTATCTTGTACTCACTACCCCTAGGCAATTGACTTTTAACTCCCTCTCTCAGGGTTCTTCTTTTTTGTGATTTTCTTTGGTAGATCTCTCCCCTCACCCATTGAATAACTGCTGAACCACACTGCCATTATTCACCCATTGAAGAAAGGATAACCTCTTTGTTACTTGTGGTTTTTAACACCATGCTGGGCATCCTCAGATAAAGGCATAATGAGTTTTAACGTGGGGTAGAATACTAGAATTTTAGAAGTTGAAGGAACCTTAAAGATCCCTCTGATTTCACATCAGTAGTTGGTAGGTTGTCCCTCCAGGTTAAGTGTCTGGGCAGAGCAGGAGCCTAGACTTTTCCACTGCCCCGCCCCCATGGCTGTTACTCTGGAGACTTGAGATGGGAAAGATTAGCTAAGGCCAGGCTGAGAGGGCTCCAACCTTTGCTGCAGGCGTGAAGCTGTGTTCATAGGTGTGGTTCCTCTATCTTTTCTTTCAGGACATTCATTTTAGCAGTCAAATGTTTGTTTAATTCTGTTTGTGCTTTTGGGAAGGATTAAGGTATTGTTAATCATTTGCAAATTAGAGTTGTGGTGAATTATTAATAGTTCATGCACTTAGCTTTTTAATGCCAATCTGAAATCAAATGTTCTGAGCGAAAAGGGAACTGTTAGGGGTGGAGGAAGAAGGTGATTGTGAAGAGCTTCACATACTGCCTTTGCTGGGTGTTAGCCTTTACTGGATAGACTATATCATATTAGTCTTTATAGATGATTTAAGGGATCTTTGGTGACCCACAAAATGGGGACCCTAAATGGAACAGTTTTTAATTCTTTTAGTGCCTACTGGGTGCCAGGCACCAAGCTAGACCGTTGATACAGAGATGCATGAACTACACCCCTTGTCCTCTAGAGAGAGAGAGACAGAAAAAGAAGTACCGTAGCAGAGGTGACCAGGGTGTAGGAATGCTTTATAATAGTACTTCTTCAGCTTTTTATTGGATTCTTTCTTTTACAAAAGGATTTTTAAACCGTAATTCTACCACCCTGATACAACTGTTTTGGTTTTCGCTTTTTTTCTTTCCAGTCTTTCCACAAACACGTTTTACATGGTTGTATATACATGATACTGTATTCCAAAATAATTTTGTTTAATATTTTATCATAAGCTTTTCCCAAGTTTCTCCACAGTACAGTGTAGTTGCTGTATCTGCCTGTCTCTATAATGTTTATTTTTTTCCCATAGAAGTCTACTGTGATCCTTTTAATGCTTCTAATGTTTTTTATTTGGTGAATTGGTTTCTTAGGCTCTATTTTCTGGAGTGAGGTTACTGGGTCAAAGAGTATGAACGTTTTACAAGCTCTTGAAATATATTGCCTACTGTTTCACAACGATAACGGCATTATTTGAAAGCTGCCAGATTAGACCTGATCCCTGCTACTCTCACACTTCATCATCTCCCCCTTTGATCCCAGGGTTAGTGTGCTGGCTGTGCTAGGGACACACACTCATTTCTGAGCCTTTTTACTGCCCCACCCCAAGGACAATCTCCTTGGAGGACTGGGTTAGGGCCATCTTGTGAGATGCCTTTTCTCCTACTCCTGGACAGCAGCCCCTTCTCACACCCAGGCACTCTTCACCACCCTATGATGCTCATTGCTCAGGGACTTGGCAGAGAGTGAGCCCTGGGTGTCCCTGACTCCCTAATCTTGTAGGTGGGCGGGGCTGGACTCTGACCTGCTCTCCGTCTCCATTTTAATTGGCCCCACCTCCTCTACAAGACAGAAGAATCTTATGAACAAGCAGTCATGCTGGAACCTTTTCTAGAACTCTCCTCGGAGGGGTTAGGAGAGAAGGGAGTGGTGACTCGCTGTTGCCTTTCATTTTTAATAGAGTATACAGACTTACTATTAAGGATGTCTGGAAAACAGCCAGTAATTTCTAGTGATTTAAAAATACTTTAAAACATCACTGTAAATATAAAGTTCTATGTAATAAAATGATTTGAGGTAAAGAACTTGGACTTAGAGATTACTATTTGTAGAAATGAGAGGATGAAGCCAGCCTTTTTTTAGAATTTTTTTTAACTATTCTATTTTAGCTGGTGTACAATGTTTTTAGATTTAGGGATAAAACAGCATTCTCTTATTCTAATTCTAAGAAATAGAACATTGTTGACTAATTGGATTTTTTTATGTATAAAATAAAAAATTTTTATTGAAATATTTACTAAGAGAATTCAGAAAGTTATTTTTCCTTTAAATATGCATCTTTAAAAGGTTTGCTTTGCCTCTCAGTGAGATTTCATTATAGTTTAACTTTCCAACAAAATTTGGTAACCACTTTTATTATGAAAGCCAGTGAGAAATGAGGTTAGCTCTATAGTGATGTCTAAGAGAATTTTCTGAGCTAGTGGGAATGTTCTATATTTGTGCTGTCCAATTAGTACGTTAGCTCTTGGTCATTTGTGACCACTGTATGCTTGAACTTAATTTTAAATTTAATTTAATTTAAATTTTCATTCAACATAGCCACATACTGGATAGTAGTTTTAGAAATTTAAGGTTAAGGGAATATGTTTTTCACCTCTAAGGCTCTGTGGTGAGTTAGTTTTCCATTATTAACTGAATCACCTGATTTAGTTTAAAGTTCTATTCACTAAACCACCTTATCCATTGTAGAAATAAAAAAAAAACCTGCCAGAATTTTAGCTGAATGAATGAGTATGGAAAACAGCAGGAGATTTGATAGTCTTGGACTTTAAATCATTTATAATAGAAGAACATTTTTTTTTCCAGGTCTTTCTGGTATGTTTTTAGGACTAGAGAGAGTCCAGAGGACTTTGCACTTCTCAGAGGTGTTGCTCTGCCTTCTCCTTCATGTGTCGTAGAAATCTGAGGTGGTATTGATATTCTGTAGTGGGGATTCAGTAGAAGTAAAGAAACTTTGGCTTATATTTTTCATCAGTTGATTTAGACCTAGTCCAACTGGTAGTTCTGACATTGTGTGTGGGACACAGAAGAAGCATGTGGCAGTTATTTTTAGGGTGAGTGTGTGCATCCTTATTTTGTCCCCATATGCTGAATGCCTTAGGAGTGTAGGAACTAGGAGACAGGTAGGTGAGGGAGCATACTTGGCTTTTAGTTTTAAAAAAGTCCTTCTGATTAGCTCACCTATCTGACACATTTGATCTACTTTGAAGAAATTGTTTTGGTTTCACTGAGGATGGGTGGCTTCTCTCCGTCTCCCTCCTCCCACCTCTTTATTTTCCTCTTCTGTGCCCGCCACCTTCCTTCAAAATACTGTCACGGGGGTCAGCCAGCTCTGTGTGTTTTTAAGCAGGGTGATCTTTGAATTTGACAAGAATCGAAAATTTACTTACAGTCTAGATAGGAGCATGAGTTACTGACAGGAAATGATTTAAATCTGATTTCCCACAGAGATTTATCTAAACAATGTACTGCACACTTTATTTGGGCACTTTTTTGACTGTTTGGCTTTCTTGGATGGTTTTCATAAATGTAATTTTTTGACTTCTGTACAAACATGTCTGCTTACTGAGCATGCTGCTCCAGCGTTACCCTACATCTGATGAAGTTTTCTTCTCATTTGCTAGGTTGCACAGAGCATTGAGGATCACCATCAAGAAGTGATTGGTTTCTGCAGAGAGAATGGTTTCCATGGCTTGGTTGCATATGACTCTGATTATGCACTGTGCAACATCCCTTACTATTTTAGTGCGCATGCCCTAAAGCTGAGCCGGAACGGAAAAAGTCTCACAACAAGCCAATATCTGATGCATGAAGTTGCCAAGCAACTGGACCTGAATCCAAATCGTTTTCCTATTTTTGCTGCTCTGTTAGGTAGGTGGAACAGTGTGAAAACTTTTATTTTATTTTATAAGGGAGTTACCATACTATGAGTATATCGATCTTTTAAATATTTCAGTGCTTGAACATTTTGGATGCATATCTTAAATTTAAAAGAAACCAAGAAATGGGCTCTTCTTCTTATTATTATTTTTTGATAAAGCTGATAATGGGCTGCTTTTGTTCTTAAGTATTTGTTTTTGTATAGTTCTGTCCAGACTGAAAAACTCATTTTGTGAATAAACTCACTTTAAGTTTTGGAAAAATAACATTTCTAAGTTACAGATATTAACAGATGCTCACTATGAAAATTAGGCATTTAAACCTTTGGCATAAACTATGTTTACACTAAAAGAAAATATGTTATGGAGTTAGCACTTTTATGTTTTCTCCTCACTTTCAAGGCACTCTGTGCTTTAAAAGAAAAATAAACTAACTTACCTTGTTTGAACTTCTGAATTTTAAGTAAATGTATAAATGTCTTAAAAATTCCCTGGGCGGGCCAGCGCGGTGGCTCACACCTGTAATCCTAGCACTCTGGGAGGCCGAGGCGGGCGGATAGTCCTGAGCTCAGGAGTTCGA
>RJWJ010040033.1:0-14159 GCA_004363605.1 Indri indri | reverse complement strand
CATACATTCAGGCTGAACCTGGGAAAAGGGCAAAATGAGCAGCAAAAGCCAAAGGAAAATGGGCTGTATTTTGTATTTCTTTGGGCTTTCTTTGTGGAGTTTGGTTGGAGCCGTGAATGCCTTTCCTGGGGCTTTCGATCTCCTTGCTCTTGGACATAATATGGTTATGCAAAAGCAGAGGGATCTGGAGGTCAATCCAGAGAAGCCAAACTCCCCCAGAGTCCGCTTGTGAACTTGAACAATTCACTTCATAACTTCTTTGCCTTTGTAGGCACAGACACAGTCACCTCTTTTTATTTTTTAGGTTAACATTTGTTCAAGCCCCCACCTGCCACACCATAGCAAGAAATCAGATATCTTAGTCTTCTTTCTCCACTCCAAAATTTTCCGAAACCGAGATTTTAGGAGGGGACATTGGTGTCCTTTCAATATCCTCACACTGTGCCTGCTCAATGGAATGTAGTAGATGAAAGCTCAGGCTCTGCAATCAGACTTCCTGGGTTTGATTGCTGAAGCCACCATTTATTATCTTTGTGATGTTAGACAAGTTACTTAACTTCTCTATGCCTTATTTTCCTCAATGGCGAAACGTAGATAATAATAACAGGTCTCGATTAGGTCATTGTGAGTGTTACATTAGTTAAAACATGTGCCTTAGTCTTCTCTGCCTGTTATAACAAAATACTACAGACTGGGTGGCTTAAACAACAGTTATTTGTTTCTCACAGTTTTGGAGGCTGGGAAGGCCAAGATCAGGGTGTCGGCAGACTTGGTTCCTGGTGAGGACCCTCTTCCTGACTTGCAGACATCTTCATCTCACTGCATTTTCACATGGCAGAGAGAAAGAGAGCGCTGGTCTCCCTTCCTCTTCTTATAAGGACACTAATCCCACCATGAGGGCTCTAACCTTTTCACAGGTCTGGGGATAGGCACTAAATATAACTAGAAAGCAGCAAAAATGCCATAGCTGAAACTAATGCCCAACAGAGACAGGGAAGTTAAAATTCCTTGCCAAAATACAATATAGGCTGATGAAATTTTGTAGTAAAGCAAAGTCATATAAAGTTTTAGAATTACTTTCTCTCTCTCTTTCCCTCCCTCTGAGTGCAGTATTTTGCATAATCTTTCATCTATTCTACCTTCGGCAACTCTTACTGTAAAAGTGTGATGGGGAGATGGAGGTTAAGGGTGCAAAGTTGCAGTTATACAGGATCCATAAGCCTAGGGAGCTAATGTACTGTATGAGGACTATAGCTCCTATTATTGTATTGTGTACTGGAAATTTGCGTAGTTACCACACACAAAAAAGGTAACTATGGGAGATGATGGATATGTTAATTTGCTTGACTAGTAACCATTTCACTATATATATGTATAGCAAAACATTATGCTGCATACCTTAAATATATGCAGTAAATGAACACATAAATAAATAAAATAGTAGCATCTCCCAGAAATTAAATTTTAAAAAAAGGAAAGGAAGGAAGGAAGATCATATTTAAATCTAGAATGAGAAATGAGAATTGAATTTACAACTTTACATTTTCCTTATCAATATCAACCGTGTAACCAATTTCATTTTTGCAATTTTAGGCACTTTATAATTTTATAACCTGCCTGAATGCTTGCAGGGCCTTCCTGCTGAGAAAACAGTACATGTTTAATCCATGCGATTTTTTTTTCTCCTGTTCATTGCTAATACATTTCCAAGATTCATATCCTTTTAAAAAAGCAGAATCGTTGTATTAGAGAAGTGCAAATATAGCTCAAGTAATGTGTCTCCTGGGACTAAAGCATTTTTGGAGGAAATCTGTTTGGTTACAAATGATGCAGAACGTTCCCTTTACTCTCCTAGAATCTAAGCAGTCAACAGCGGAAGCAGCTCCCATGTAGAAAGGAAGAAGGCACCATACTAGCTTTTATTCCTTGCTGAATTGGTGATGGCTGCATCTGAGGTGGGATTGGATATAGGTACGGTGTGACTGAAGCTCCTGTCATTCCACAGTGGCGCCAGGGACACCGGTGGTGACGGAGCCCGAGGCCACAACGGACTGAGCAGATGAGGTTGTGTTGCTGGTGTAGAAGCCACCAGTGTGCAGGACAAAAACTAGGAATCAGAATGCAGTTGTACCCAGGAGTCAGACCTGGTTTCTCCCTTGGGTTCTGTCACCAACCAATGACGTAGCCTTTGGTGACTTGCCAATCACTTGAGGCAGCAATTTCCACATCTCTAAATTGAGGGGGTTGGGATTAAAATTCTCTGATGTCCTTCCCAGTCCTAAACGTCTCCGATAGTATTGATGTGTTCTCACACTTCGGTTGTTCCTACTGCTGGAATATTTAAAACTTTTATAATAAAATATTAAGCATTAAAAAATTAAAAATATGTAAAGAAGTATTTTAAAATATTTTAATAAATATTTTAAATACATAATTTAAATGAAATATTAAAATTTAATTTTAATGAGAATTTTTATAACAAAAGATTTAAGCATAGAGAAAAATAGACAACTTGTTATAATAATCCTCTGATCACCCATCACCTGAATTCAATAACTACTAACATTTTTGGATACATTTGTTATACCTATTTTTTGTTTAATTTTTTTTTGAAGGATGGATACCTCGACATTTACCCTTCAATACTTCAGGAGGTACCTCTAAAAATAAGAATATTGCTTATGTAACCGCAATATCACCACAGCTAATAAAATTAATAATAATTGTTTGACGTTGCCTAATACCCCGTCTATAGTCAAATTTCTCCAGTTTTTCCCCAAATATTTTCTACCTTGGTTTGTTTGAACCAGTTAAGGTCCACACCTTTCATTTGGTTGTTATGCCTTAAAATTCTCTTTTAATGAAAATCAATCTCCTCCACCTTTTTTTCTATCACATTAGCTTATGGAAGAAAATAAAATTTCAATGACAAATAGGCTATTAGCTTGCATCCTCTTCCTTAGTGGAGGTGCAATATTATGCTGTATCGGATTGGTTTATGAGCACCATTTAACTCCAAGGCCCCTTTCCAATATCCCTGTTCTCAGTAAGAAACAAAACAGAATGAAACTGACATGTCTGGCTCAGACAGCTGTGACTCAAAGCAACACACTCCTGTCCCCACACTCTGGGGTCAGAATTCATCAGGGATTCAGACTGGGGTATGGGGGTGCGTGGTTGATTACTGCACACGGACACAGAGAGGAAATGTTTTCCTTGCTGAATGAGGAGAAATTTCATGGAGGGCATTAAATCTGCAATACTATTTAAAGGAGTTTCTATTTTATTAGATACAAGCTCAGATTCTCTTTAGTCTTAGGGGAATTCTTAAAAACATTCAACTGTCTTTACCTTCACAAAATCTATAATTTTTTATATTCTCTTGAGGATATTTTAACCAAAGATTATAATGATTTTTATTTTATTGAACATGAGTAAGATAAGATTTTTTTTGGGCGGGGGGGAGATGTTCAATTTTGATCAAACAATTTGGAAAGAGGCTACACATTACACAGGATTCTCATGAGTGGTGTCTTATGACAATGCTATATTTGCAGTATGGTTTGTAACTCCCATATTTTGGCATTTGCTGTGAATCGAGCATTTGAATCTTTAATGCCAAGCTTACATCCTTCTTTGTTCTTCTACAATTTGTATATCTTTTTCTTTATCACCCAGAGTTGTGGTTAACAGAGAGGGAAGAATGATTTTTAAATCTGATCATTCCTTTACAAACTTGATGAAAATGACTAAGCATAAACAGCAACAAATATTACTCTTATTCATTTGTCTTTATTTAAAAAGTAATATAGCCACATTATATAAAGCCAATAATGGCAGAACAAATATAGAAGCAGAAAATGACCATCAATAATCTGATCGTCGAAAGTCATTGCTGTCAAGATGGTAACATTTCATTCATGCATTTTAGTGCATCTTAAAAATGTAAAAATGTTTGTGTTTATATACATACATCTATTGTGGAAAACCTCTAGGTGCCAGCCACTGTAACTGGCATTTGTGATAGTCACCCGTACTATTTACCTACATTTCTGGTTCCCCTTTTTTCATACATGTGATATGATCGCACTTTCCTGTCCCTTGAATTTAGGCATAGCCATGAGACACTTCAGACAGGAACTTTAAGATCAGATGTGTGACTTGCTAAGTTCCTTCCCGTTGCCGCAGTGGCAGGTGAAGCTCCCGATAGCAGACTTTATCAGCCCGAGTGCCCGTGGAAGATTATGTGGAACTCAGCCCTCAGTCAATCCTTGATGGACTTGAAGGGTAAGAAATCAGCTTTTGCTGTTTTAAGCCACTGGGAATTTGGAGCTGTTTCTTACTGGAATATTCAGACTGCTAAATTTCTGACATATGTTATCTAATTTAATCATCTGAGTAACCCTAGGAGGTAGATGTTTCCATCCCCATTTAACAGAGGAGGAAACTGAGGCTCAGAAAATTTAAATAACCTTCTATATGTCACATTTTAACAAAATGAAAAAATGTTTTGGTATGGTCAGGGTACATCTAGGGGAGGGGATCACACCTGAGTGTAATTCTGACCCCACCATTCATTTACAATGTGAACTCTAGTGTTTTCCAGGTTTGAATAGAATCCTTTTATTTTTTTCACAATTAATCACAGGTGAGGACTTCAGAACTTTAAAAACATTACCTGTATCCCTGCCTTTAGCATCTTGACCAGTGAATTCAAAACTTATAATAGATTTACTGTTGGATTTTTACTTTGATGTTCAGCATCTGTAGCTTCTATCAGATGAGGAATAATCCTCCATGTTTTTTAAGAAACTAGGCTTAGGCAGGTTTTACATTTACACCACAACTAAGCTAACTTTTCAAACACATTTAGGCAAATTATGCAAGCATCTAACCAGATTTCATGGCTGGCAGCCTCTGCATAAGGAAGAAATTGAAGTGGAAGGAAGATGCCATGGAGAGGAATTTCTCTGTGCTGTGGGAAGGCTCTCTCTGCCTTGCTGTGAGTATCAGGATCTTCAATCCGCATCCTTTTCACCCTTTATGCACTGCTCTGTGTCCCTGAAACCTGCCCTTTGAGTCTGGGTTCCCCTTAGCCAGCTAACCTGTTAGACTCTAACTTCAGATTCTCCCATTGTCTCTATGGTATCTTCCTTGACTCATCCATTTTTTAAAAATTAATAGACTACTTTTTTATTAGAGCTATTTTAGATTTACAGAAAGATTGAGTGGAAAGTACAGAGAGTTCCCATATACCCTCTCCGCATTGCCCCCCCTCAGTTTCCCCTGTTACTAATATCTTGCCCTAGCGTGGTCCATTTGTTAACCAATATGGATGCCTCATTATTAACCAAAGTCTACAGTTTGCATTAGGGTTCACCGTTGGTGTTGTGCATTCTGTGGGTGTTGACGGGTGTGTAATAACATGTGTGCACCATGACAGTATAATACAGAATAGCTTCACTGCCCTAAAAACCCCTTGTGCTCCATTGTTCATCCCTCCCTCCCGTAGCCCCTGGAAACCACTGATCTTGTTACTGTCCCCATAGTTTTGCCTTTTCCAGGATGTCATGTAGTTGGACTCATACAGCGTGTAGCTTCACCATCCATTTTTCATTACCGGCCTCATTCTCATTGCCTCCTTGCCCCGGATGACTTGCCTTGTTCCCTCTTCCTGTTTGGCTGGATCCTTGACGCTCTGGTCTTTTATGTTCCGCACATGGTTTCTGTGCTCACCAGAAGTGTGGTTCACCTCTGGCCTGGTGCTCATCTGGCTCAGCAGAGGGAATTGGATGTACAGTTATTAATATTTATCAGCCACTTCTTGCAGACTGTCTAAGGAGTACTGACTCCTTTAAAAATGAGTTTGCAAATATCTCTTCGATACACTGATTTTCTTGCCTTTGGATAGATTCCCAGTAGAGGGATTACTGGATCGTATGGTAGTTCTATTTGTAGATTTCTTAGGAAACTCCATATACTGTTCTCCATAGTGGCTGTGCTAGTTTACATTCCCACCAACGATATGTAAGAGTTCCCTTTTCTTCTCATCCTTGCCAGCTTTTGTTGTTGTTGTTTTTTTAAAAATCTTTTTGATAATAGCCATTCTAACTGGGGTGAGAGAACATCTCCTTGTGGTTTTGATTTGCATTTCCCTGATGATTAATGATGTTGAGCATTTTTAAAAATATTTGCATGTCTTCTTTTGAGAAATGTCTGTTCAGATCATCTGCCCATTTTTAAATTGAATTATTTGTATTTTTACTGGTGAGGTGTTTGAGTTCCTTGTATATTCTGGATATTGCCATCTTAGTTTATGCTTACCAACTTTAATGCTTTTGTGTGTTTTTCACTTTTTGTCTCACTTTTTCTATATAAATTTATTTTATCTTTATTTGTTCTGCCATGATTTACAATTGTATAATATTTAATTCTACTATTGGTTACCCATGTGTTTTTAAAAAAAATTTGAATCTATTTGTCCTAAACTCAAAGGAAAATTGAATCAGAATTGATTGACTTCCCAACACACAAACCATGAGATAAGCCATTTTTCACTACTGTCTATACTATTCTTCATTCTCCTTCTCAAGATTGACTTATGTAGTACGTTATTTTTAGACCCATATTATTACCTTTATATTGAGAGTCAACTCTTTCAAAATGTTCTTATATCTGTAGTGATTTTTATAATTTAACTTAATCTGTATATGATGGGTTTCATGCCTTCCTGTGTATTTTGATACTACTTTATTCCTATTTATGAATTTAATGTAGTCCAGTTTCTGCAGTACAATTCTGAATAACCTCTTCTAGTTTAGTATGTGGATGATATCCTTTCTGATCCCTTCTGGATCTAAAAGTGTCTTCCTGCTATTCTTATATACACACTTAGATGTGTGCAGAATTCTGGAGCCATGTTTTACCTAAAAACTCTGTGGATGTTGTTCCACTGTCTTGCAGTGTTTAATGTTGCAAGGAAATTCGATGTCATCCTGATCTTCACTCCTTTGAAGGTCATTGTTTTTTCCATCTGGATACCTATTGGACATTTTATTTGGCCTTAAATTTTTAAAAATTCTGCTACAATGTCTTCGACCTTGACTTTGTGGTGTGTAGGCCCATTTCCTCTGCAGACTTAGGTCTTACTTTGGTTTAGAAAATTTTACTTCTGTAGTTTTAAAAAACATCATTATTATTATTCTAGTCTACTCTTTACTCTTGGGACTGCTATCAAGTATATTTTGTATGTCCTTGTTTTTCATGTTTGGTATCTTACATCCTATTCATTTTTCTCATTTCTTCTGTGTACTTAAAGAGTTTCTCAAGTTTATCTTCTACTTTACTGATTAGATCTTCTGTAGCATCTACTTAGTATTCAATACCACATTTAATCTTTAAATTCAGAAATCACAGTTTTCATCACCCTTTTCTTTCCTGGTCTCAAATAGTTTCATTTTTTATAAATACCTGCTATAATCTCATATCTGCAGTGCCCTTTTAAAACTGAAAACGAAGATTATACGATTTCTTTTAAAATGCCTCTGTTTCTGAAAATAACTCTAGATTTCAGAAGATGACATTTGCTCCTCTTGCCATTAAATGTGGTAGTTTCAATGGCTTTCTGTCTATTCCCCCTGAAGGAAGGAGGTCCAGGCTTGGCATATAGAGCTAGGATTTGATGGGGTTTTCTGATGTGGGTTTTGTTTAAGAACAGATGGTCCTAGTCTCTTTCTGAACCTTTCAGTTGGAAGGAGACAGTGCAGCTGGGCTTTGCTGTGGTTTACTTCGCTGTAGCGTTGGGCTTTCCGGTCACTGTGCAGCCTCTGGAAGCTGGAGCTGGGGCTGTAGGGCATGTCGGCAGGGAGCGAGCCCCCAAGGAGGCAGTTTCTTCCCTGATGTTTCCCTTCCGTGCAGCTGCAGCTCGGGAGAACTTCCCACAGGTGGAGCAGAGTGGAAATGTTTCACCACCCAAACCCAGCTCCCACCGCAGTACCCCCAGGCGCATTAGCACCCCATGTTTCCTCCTCTGTGCTACAGGATGTTAATGCAGGTTTGCTGGATTCCCTTCCACTTACCTTCTGGGCAGATAGCACAGTAGTAGATCCTTCTTTCTTTTCATGCAATCCCCTCTCACTTCACTATTTCTAAATGATTTCATGAGTGATGCCCCTGGAATGTGTGTGTGGGTGCGCGTGATCTTTCCTTCAACTGCAACACTGGATACTGACTGTTTCTTCTTTTCATAATATTTATAGTTATTTAATTAGGAATTGGGGAGGAGCAATACAATGCTCGCACACACGCCATCGTCTTGGCTGCTCTGCACATTGTTTCCGAATATTTTCTGTGTGTCTTGTACGTACCTCCAAGTAGACAGCAGAGAGCCGGACTTAGGTTTCCTTGTATCTCCCGCAGCCTAACCAGTGCTTTGCATATCATTTACATTTTATAAACACTGGCGGAATTGAATTGAATTCTAATGCACTCTCCCCCACCTCCCAACCCCCAAGTCCAGGCTTCAAATATCAATATTTTTGCTGGCAGAGATTCTTCTAAAATAAGAATTGCTTCTCCAGTTTTCTTTTTCAGCTTCAGGAAGAAAAAAGGTAACATTAGAGCACCAGATAAGAGAAATTTTCTGTAATTCATTTAATAAAATAATTGGGTTAATATGCCTGGGTCTGTAGCATTACAAGTGAAATCCATGCTTCATTGCTTTCGCACTGGGTGAATTACCCAGGGAAGCCGAGAGACTGAAAATGAGAATAACAGCCTATCTTTCCCCCTCTGCGCCTGCCGCCCCGACCTTCATAGCCAGCTTGCGCCCAAAGCACAATGCAACAGCAGAATACTGTTTAAATCTCTTCTGAAATGTTCACGTAGATATGGTCCTGATAGCTGTTATAAAAGTCAAATCTAAGCCACTGAATTAGTTGAACAAGTCATCTGTGAAGGCTGTGTCTGAGAATGTTAGCCGACTGAAGATGGTTAGCCACGGAAAGACATCATTTGTAGCCCATTTTCCAGTTATTCCTTATTTCCCTCTTAGAGATTGATCCACCCACCTGGCGGTGCAGATGAGCAGCAGTGTGACTCCTGTTTACAAGCGGCAGTGTGATGGGAGGGTCACCTGGGCTGCTGTAAAGTAACAACAGACCACAGCCTGGGCAGCTTACACAGCAGATGTTTAAATCTCGCAGTTTTGAAGGCTGGGAAGTCCAAGATCAAGGTTACAGTTGGATTTGGTTCCTGGTGAAGCCTCTTATCCCGGCTTATAGATGACACCTCCTCACTGTGTCCTCACATGGCAGAGAGAGACAGAAAGTGCTTTCTGTGCTTTCAGAAGAAGTCTCTTCTTCTGAGCACACCAGTACTATCGTTGTATCAGGGCCCTACCTTTACTCATTTAACCTTAATGACCTTCTTGAAGGCCCCATTTCCAGATACAGCTATACTGGGAGTCAGGGCATCAACATATGAATCTTGGGAGGACATTATTCAGCCCGTAGCTGGTAGGCTGGGGAATATGGGTGTTATGTGAAGAGATTTGGACCAGGAATAAGAAAATTCCTTTTCTTCTCTAGTTGCTATGTGAATTCAATGAGTCATTGCAGGTTTTGAGTCTTAGTGATCTCCTCTGGAGCATGCGCAAGACTTCCACCAGCTGGTTCCCCCAGGGTTCCATGATTCACGCTAACATCACACACGTTCCGGCCTGTCCAGTGAGGTCAGTGGCTGAGAATCCCATATGCATGCTGCCCTTGACCAGCCAGTCTTCCTTTGCCCATGGACATGTCGATGTCCAGAAAACCCTTCTGTTGCCAGATTACCCAGTGAGGCCCCTCTCGCCTTTCAGAATACTTCCGTGCATCATTCATTCACTCTGCACTTTTCTTCATTGCTTTGTTCCAGGTGCTGTTCTAGGTGCTGGGGATGTCCCTGCTCTGATGCAGCTTATGTTCCAAGGGGTGTGCGTGGAGAGAAGGAAAACAAACAAACAAGTTTACAGCATGTCCAGAGGGTGATAAGTGCTATGGAGAAAAATAAAGTAGGGTAAAGGGGTGGGACATCCTGGGCAGGGTGGAAGAGTGGAAGCTGTTATTTATATCCGATGGTCAGGAAAAGTCTTCATGCAGGTATGCAAAGGACGTGAGCTAGCCAAGCATGTGTCGGGCGAAGAGGGCTCCGGGTGGGCAGGGTGGGAAGTGTGTGGACTGAGCTTGGTCTGGCTGGAGAAGAATGAGCAAGGGGAGGGACAATAAAACAAAAATGAAATAAGGTCAGGCAGATAGTGGGGACCAGAGTTGGCCAGCCTTTGTTCAGTCTCCAGAGACTCAGGTAGCTGCCTTTTCCATTTTGACCAGAATTTTTACTATGCTTTGCAGGATCATGGTTTGTTAGGAGCTCACTCCTCTATATCAAAAGCAAAACTGTCTAGATTGATATTTTTTAAATGTAAATTGAATCATATTAGTCATAAGTGTTGCTTAAAACACCATTTTTTTCCATTTTATTATATATAAAAAATCAAAACCTCTCACCATGACTCTACATGGGCTGTTTCTTCCCATCCTAACCGCATTTTGGCTCCTCCCCTATCCGCCCACCCACAGCTTCTGAAGCTCCAGTCACCTGGTCTCCTTCCGGTTCCGTGCATCTTGCAAGTTTATCTTTCCTTAGCGCTACCGATGCTAAAGGTTTCCCTGTGTGGTCCTGGCTTCCACCCTATGGGGCTCAGCTTAAATGTCCTCTTCTGAATCAGGCTGAAAGCATCTCTTTACTGGAATTTTGAATAATCTGTAATTACTGAATTTGTTGTTTTTCCACTTACTTTTTCTCCCTCCTACTAAATTTACACTTCATGAGGGCAGGGACCACTTGCAAGCATTGTATATGGAACACGACGGGTACTCAAAATATTCGTTGAATAAATAATCCATGACTAGGTGAATTCAGTATTTGATAACACTGCCTAAAGCAGACTGGAATTTTCTGCGGGTCTCCAAGAAAGCTGGGGAAATAGGTGAGTTCTCTGCCCTCATCTTCCTTCATTTCTCAGTGGCATGTTACTCAGCTGATCATAGACTCTTCTAGATATGTAAAGCCCTTTTAAGTTATAATTTTAATAACTGCCCTATTAAAAACAAAACCTTCTTTTTGTTAATGATGATTGGTACAATTTGATTTATTTTATATTAACCGTGTAAAGACAGGGTAATTTGTGGACGAATAAGTTAGAAATGACTGAGTTGTTTTTGGTTTGGGAATGGCATACATGCTAATAGGTAGACTGAAATGCAATCACTTATTCCTGCAATGAAAATTGAGAAAAAGCTGTTGCAGCTTACAAAA
Source organism: Indri indri (assembly GCA_004363605.1). Taxonomy (NCBI): domain Eukaryota; kingdom Metazoa; phylum Chordata; class Mammalia; order Primates; family Indriidae; genus Indri; species Indri indri. The sequence continues at coordinate 2,804 of RJWJ010040033.1, read as the reverse complement.
ACAAGGTTTTATTTTGATGTTTCTACTTGATGAGACAAGAGAAAATTTTAGGCTGCTGTGTCCAATCTGTGTTCTTAAATATTAATAACATAGCGTGTTGTTTTCTACATCCAATAAATAAGTAATCAATTTAGATATATTCATGACTATATTTCCTATTTTCCTTTTTCTGAAAAGTAGTTAGCATATGTCAATCTGTGTATAAGAACTTACACAAGTTACAGATATGGTGAATATCAACTTGAGATGAGGATGCAGAATTATTATCATTTTTCTTCTCATAAGTTGAATTTTGACATTATATTCTTTACACTTTCTTTAGCAAGTGATCCATTCTGGAGATGAAAGAAAAACTCTAAAGCTGTAACTAAAAGCAATTTAAAACCATCGTGGCTGGTGGGATTCAGCTGAGCAACAAATGTGAGACATGAGCTTTTTCACTTTGAAATTTACTGGCCACCACATACCTGTTCACTAGATACAAACTGACAAGCTAGCAAAGCATTCCTTTTTAAAGGGGAACGTATTTAAAATCATTGCTTTATTTATCAATTCATTAACATTTTTTTTCCTATGCTATTAACTGGCTGAGAAAACTAGAAAGGAATAGACACCATTATTGTCGTGAATGACATGAAGTTTCTGGAACCTTCTGGAACCCCTCCGTTAAATCCCCCTGGGTTCTATAACTGCCACCTGGGCGGAGCCACCAACACTGATGAAAGACCAGTAAAGGGATTTGAGTGGGGGACTCACCTGATCAGTGCTGCAGAAGGGCCACGAAAACACGAAGCCATCCCACCGCCGAGGTGGAAGAAGTTTCTTGGAGGGCAAGTGAACTGAATGGTGCCTTGAAGAATGATTGTGCTTTTTTCCCCCCTGGGAATAGAGGAAAGAGAAGGCAGCATGAACAAAGACACAGGTCTGGGGACTAGCAGGAAGGAATGGGTCGGGTGACAGGCAGGAAGCAGACTGACCGGAACAGGGTGCATGCTGGGAAACAGGAAGAATCAAGATGGGTAGATATGACGGCTTAGAAATCAGAGTGAAGCATTTAGACTTCATGCCATGTAAGGGAAGCCATGTTCTTGAGCGGGCATTCATTCAATGGTGATGACATTCTATTCATAGAAAGAGTGTCTGCTCTTTCAGTTCAATCCTTAGAGAGGAATGGTCAAACCATCAGTTTCCAACAGATCCCCTATAATCAGTCACCTCAAAAATCATAATTAAATGTATGTCACTTAAAATATAGCGATGGAAACTGGGTCACTAATAACAAAGTTTGGTTTCATTCTGTTCTTCAGGTGCCGAGGAAATTAAGAAGCAACTCTCCGGGCTTTGCATGACTTTCAGAAGAAAATTCCTATTTTTATAATACATATGGCAAACAGAAGCAATGGTCTTATAGTGTAAATGTAACAATGCCATCTTCTATTAAACTGATATAAGAACCATCATTTAAAATTTATTTTTATGTTTTTCTTCTTTCAATAATACCACTACCAGTCTTGGAATATACTTGTACTCAGGAATATTTCTTTTACTTAATTTTTATTTGTAGCCCAACTTTGCAAGGAAAATACTCTCTTAATAGTTGAAAAACTGCAGTGTGCTACTGGCTTACATTTTACCAACATTGCTTCTCCCCAGTGCATGCTTAGGAGAAGAGCCATTTCATTGTCATAGCAGAATAATTGCCACTTTCCAACTCAGACTTCAGAGCCAAGCAGAGAAATGTAAAAATTCTTTTACAACCAGCAGCTCAGACCTTACATGTGTAGGGTACATTTCTAGGACGAGCTTTTAAGATACTTAGGCTTCTCTTCAAACCATCCTAAAGAAACAGGTAAGTCATATTATCAGAGCCATATTTGTAATTCCTGTAGAAAGATTAAGAAGACGATATCCATATAATATTTGAAGGCAAATTTGCATATGAATATCCTTATGATACATGAAAACCTACGAGATGGGTTCAAATGTTTTGATAATTCTCACCAATCCCACCGCACACCTTTTTGACATCTTTTATTTTCCAGTCAATATAGATGTAGAAACTTTCATCAGAGGCTTGGTAGAGAATTATGTATCTACGCTGTTATTATTCCTTCATTCTTTTTTTTTCTTATAAAAGGCTAACAACTGTATTTGCAAGAAACTTCACCCCAAGAGGTTCATCTTCCACTGTAAAGTGCAGTAAACACCCTTTTTAAAGGTGAGAGAGGAGGGGGTTGAATCTGAAAGGTGACAATGTTCCAGAAAGAATGGGTTAATGCACTGGTTCTCACACATAGCTGCATATTAAAATTACCTGGGGCATTTTTTAAAATACTGAGTATCTGGTCTCACCCCCAGAGATTCTGATTTAATTGGTGTGGGGTGTATCCTGCCATTATGAGTTTTCAAACTTCCCCAGGTGATTCTAAGGTGCACCCAAGCTTGAGACCACTGGAGTGCTGGCCTTGTGTTTGAGTACCAGCTGGAGGGAGTCAGGTGAGTCATATAGACTCTATCATGGCCATTCTTCCTGCATGTGAAAAGTGGATAAATACCATCCTCTTACAGGGCTATTGTAAGGATCAAATCCAAATAAAATGAAGAATATGAAATTTAATTGAAAACTATAAAGGGCTCAACAAATGTGCATTCTTAGAAATATATTCAGACCTTTTTGCTCCAAAGAAATAACAATGTAATTTGCACAAAAAGTCACACTTCAATCACCTTTACAGAAAACAAAGGTCCTGCCAATTTTTCGAGATAATTATTCATCATTCTGGTACATTTTAGATACTCAGTGA